>JAHLJT010002630.1:92499048-92526018 GCA_031308135.1 Acheta domesticus
GATAGTAAAGTGAATCTAGTATGTTCTGAAATTGTAAAGCTGGCAGTTTGCAACCAACCATCGTCGGTGAGTTATTCATAATCTCACTGTATATTTAAAATCTACTCATATTAAAATGTGTCGCGCGAACAGAAGTTCATAGTCATTCAAATGAATGTGTAAATTTAAAACGTTTTATTGAAATTTCGCGTTGTCGAATGAAGTGCCCGTGGGAAGAACGGATAACTCTGCGGTGTAAGTTTCGTAGGAACTGACTGGACAATAAGTTCTGAGGCTCCGAGGGTCTGGACTCTGCAGGCCCATTAATAAAAGTAGGTTTCAGAGGTAAATAAGGAGTTCTTGGCCACAAAAATTGTGATCAAATAAATTATTTGCTGAATTATTTACGTATAACAAGTTATAGTACATACGCCTAGTTACTTAACGCAGCCTCTTGTGGCAATCTCTGGCAATAATTCGATGAATACTATTACCTTTCATGAGCTTATATCGAATGTTCAAACATGTTTAAAATGAGTGAACAAAAAGATAGAGAGAATAAGAAATTAAGAGCTAAAGTTGCCGCGTTTCGGATAATATAAATATGGAGTCAAATAAGATTCCAGAAATATAATTTCATTTTTTTCCAAACAGAAAGTAAAGAGTTTTCCTTTTCTTTCTGTTTTATTTATTTTTTACAAATTACTTAATGAAATATTGACAATGTATTGTTTGTGCAATGTGGTGCTCACAATTTAAATCTTGTGCTTAATACGATCGTGAATGGGATATTAAAAGTTCAGACATGTTACTTTTTGTCGGAACAAATTAATGTTTTGTTTGAACATAGCATTAACAGTGTTACGAAGCGAAATAATCTTACATTAAAATTACTTTTTCCTACAAGATAATCATCACGAAACGATACCTTTATATCTTTACATCTATAAAATGTAGATATTTTAATATTTGGCATGCTGTAACAAAAATATTTTTTTCTAACAAAATATCTTAAGCAAATGAAGACTTGAAAAAAATAAACGGAAAATTTGAATTTATTTTTCATATAGTACTGCATTGAAAAATACTAATATCAACTAATCCTACTTCGAAATAACTTGAACGCCATCATTTGCATTTGCAAACGACACAACACCCTATGAAACTTACAAAGAATAAAAGACTGTTGGGAATCTCTATGATGATTTGATAAATGATGTAATAGAATAATTCAAAGAGAGGAAAGTAAAAGAGAAATTTATAGTTATACAAATGAAGGAAACGAAACATTTTGACAAACTTTGGGAGGATCGATGACTCACCAATGGCGATCAAAAATAGAATCTTAATGTTTACTAAGGATGCCTAGATATTGCCATTAAGAGTTGGAGCGAATATCTGTTGAACTGAAAAATACTGTGAAAATTTTAAAAGTGATTCAGCCAACGTTTTGCTAGCTCTTTAGGACAATGAAATGCCAACCAAATACAAAAACGTCAATCAAAATAGCTTGCTGATGTTCCGGAAAACTTGACGTCCCAGTTATTGTCTTTGCGCATTTCTTGAAAGAGTCAAATTTCATAAAGGAGATCTGTTAACCCTAGATTACAAAGGCATCATCTGCCAGTCACGCAACCAGTGACGAAAGCCTCCCCCAACCCCTTCCACTCACTCCCCGTTTCTAAAACTCAAGGCACCTTCATTGTGTGACTAGTCAGTGAAATACACGTAACTTTGTGCGCGTGCCTATATTCGGTGTACGCTATTTCCGGTGTACGCCAACATGCGTCGTCCAGTAGATTACGCCTTTGTAATTACGTCAGTGTTTTCGGCGCTATTTTGCCTAATCTTGTGAATAATGATTACGAATACCTCGCTTATGAATACCTTGTCTTGTAGCACGTAAGTTTTGTTCTGAATACTTAGTAATCATAATGGAACGACGGCGATCATAACAAAAGTTGCATGACAGGGCACCACTGCGGACTCTTCTCAAAAGCCATGTGTAGGCAGCACCAAGCAAGTGCGTGCTGTCACACTAAAGTTATGTAGATGTATCTATAAAATCTTTCAAATCTATTTTGTAAATCCATATCATATATGTTCAATCCATTAAATTTGTTTCATTGTAAAAATGAGCTTCCTATTAATTGTTACCCAAAGTAGTCCGTCAGACTATGCCTTTGTAATAACTCTTGGTACAGATCGCCTTTGTTAACCTTTGTAACCAAGGGTTGTATGATCCTCCCAAAGTTAACCTTTGTAACCAAGATGTTGCAAACTTATTAATAACTAAACATTGCTCATTATTAACAAGTTTTCTCGAAGTGTGTATTGACATTATTTTTTTACATTTCATGTCACGGCGGCAGCACCGAAAGAATGTTTTCAAAGTTAAAGATGATTAAAAATTATTTACGAACTATAATGGCACAAGATTATCTGAGAAATTCAACTACTTTATCAACTGAGCATAAAAAAACTATTTGGTGAAAAAATTATATTACTATCATTGATAAATTTGAAAATGTGAAGAAAAAACAAAATTTAAATTTTAAATGATGACATGAATTTGTAAAAATCATAATTTATTTTCTGTAATAATTATTGTAATAAATGTTTGCACTGCTACAATTCAGTTTACAATCACAAAATTAAATTGATGATATGTCTTTAACTAGGGGTCCCCCATATTGCATCGAACCAAGGGCTCCGTTGAACTAACGCCAAATAACTGTTAGTTCTCTAAAATATTCCAGATAATTGATTATTCAGTTCCAGGTAAATGATTATTCACGCCCTGAGCCAGTTATATTCTAGGTCCTCTGGATCCAGAGAATGTCCTCTGGATACTGTATTTAATAAGTAAAGATCTTTTTTATCGTGAGATCCGATATGTCATTTTAACTGATGTTGTTATTAACATAATTCAGTGTATTTCAATTCATGTTGACAAGAGCACGGTAGTTTGCTTTAATATGCCCTTTTCTAATCTTACACATGAGACAAGATCCATTAATACTCATTACTGGCAACACTGAAAGTGAATCCTGGAGAAGGCAGCGAAAGGAAATCCCAAAATCCTTCTATTAGGGAATTCCAGCGCCACGTTCTACTTCATTTCCAAGGTCATCTCGATAGTCGTTGCCTACTTTGTTCAAGAGAGGAAAATACGCACGTGTATTCACAGGGTCTGCATTCTGCAAACCATTTACTTTTAATGTGTTCACAGATCTAAAACATTTATATTTTACAACTTATAATATTGAATTCCAGAGCAGTAGATATTACTGTAAACACAATATTTTAGAACTACGAGAAAATCAAGATATTAAATTTTTTTAATGGACACAGATTTCTGATTTATAATACATCAGGTAGACAAAGTAGCGAGAAACAAGCGTACAACAAATAACTATAATCGCAATATTGCTGCTTCTAAAACATAGCTCTCGAAGCAATTCGCCTTGAAAACAACAAAAAGATTAATAGTGAAGGAGATATGACCATACAATTTTGGCGGCAGGCACGAAAATACCTTCTCGATTGATTAGTATTTCTGGGCGTGTCAACTGCTAAAACAAAAGTTTAGTTAGTGTAGCATGTCTTTTTTCTCGCGTGAGGTGACGGTGATCTTCCTCCTCTGATTGGCCAGATCCGGCGCTGAGATGCACGTCGGTTTGTGTGGTTTCCCTCCAGCAGGTATCTCCCATCAACGGAGAGCCACCCTAGAGAGTCCAAGCTGTACAGCTCTCGACAGGTCTCCCGAAATGTGTGATAGTGTAATGCATGTTAGTGTAAGTGTGTGGATAAGGCGTGAGGACAAGGAAGAGGAAGTAAAGATAGCGCGTGGTCCGTGGCCTGTTTGTTGGGGTACTGCTCCGGCATTCATCTCGCGTTGATCGGAGAAATCATTGAAAACTACCGATCAGAGCAACCGGCCGTTAGAATTCTCCTCTAGACAGCGGCTGAGAAGAATTACCTACACCTAGCGATGTAGCTAGTGTCGAAATTCCTTTCCCCATCGGGACTGGAAGTCTTAGCGCCTCCCGATCAGAGGCATTGCAGTAACAGTGACTGATGCCCTGAGCACCTCAGCTTGAAAAATATATTTTTATTTTATGTACAATCACATGTTAGATTTTATTACAAGGACAGCTTATCATCCGTCAAATAAAATTTTTACGGTCTAGGTCAATATAGCAGTTTCGTGGTCATGTCTCTAATGACCACCACTTTTTGGGAAAACATAATATAATTAAAAAATCAATTGATTGTTTTCGACTTCATTCAGTCGTTTATCTTTGAGTTGAAAGTTTATTTCAGTCAATTTTTTTTAATAGTGGACATAAATTATTTATATTGAATTAAATACTGTTATTTGTCTTTGACATCACCGCATTTTGATCTTACAGTTCCCCGCATTTTGAGTTTACAGTACGATTCTGTACAAATTGACATAAGAAGTAAAAGGTTACTGCAGTCAACTGTTGCGCAGTCGACTCGAGTTATAAATACCAACAACACTTAATGCAGCAAGATTTCCTATCCTTAATGATATGTTTTTGATTAACCAATGCTTAAAAACTAAGACGATAAATAGATATGTGTTATACCTAAAAGTTTAATGGATCTCAGCCAGAAGGTAATGATTTTCGGTTGCGTTACTTCCCGAACCGGGTGGTAAAACACAATTGCAGTTGCATTTCAGCCTTGATTCAAAAACCAGTATTACGTTGCAAGGCCAGAAAAGAGATAATCACAGTTTAGGGAAGAAACGCCTGATGCGGACTTTTGAAACAAGTAGTGAACACCGCCCTGTTATGTGACGTGCTTCTTTTTCATCCTATGCACCTGTTCACGTGAAAGTAATGAAAAATATTCTAGAATATTAACTAATAGTATAAAAGAGCAACTACAGCTTAGAAAAAGTAACTTTATCATTATTAAATTACGGTTCAGTTTATTCATACAACTTTCGTATCGAGCGCGAAAAACACACTTTGAAGTTTGTAGGTTGATATGAATAGTATACAATGAACGATGACGTAATGACAAGTTTCACACAGAACTTTTTCTACGACAAATTTTAATTATTGTAACGTAAACTTTTACACTGAAAGATTACGAGGCAGCTGACGCCAACGCTCCGAGCAGAGTTTCCCTTAAGTTTCCCTTGTGACATTGGTTAAGCGCAAACATAATCCAAATTCAAATGACCGGGAGATGTGGTTCAGGGCATCAACTAATGCCACTGTAATGCCTCTGGCTGGGAGGTCCCAGCTTCGAGTCCCCACGGCGCGCCGCGGCGGTACGATTTTCGACGCTAGCTAGTTAGATCGAGTTCAGACGCTGTCTGGGGGAGAATTCCAGCGGTCATCTGTTCTGATCAGTAGTTTTCCGTGGTTTCTCCGATCAGCACAGATGCCGGAGCAGTAACCTAACAAACAGGCCACGGACCGCGCGCGATCTTTCCTTCCTCTTCCTTGTCCTATCCTCACCCTTACACACACTTACACTTGTACACTACCACTACACACAGTACACTACCACACGTGACGAAGATCGGTCGGGAGCTTAGGGTTTGTCCCGACTGGGGCGGTGCCTCGCTGGTGGGAGATACCCGGTTGGTAGAAGCCCCGTTAGTCGATAGTAGGTCGGCGCCGAATTTCCCCATCCAGCGGGGGAAGATCACCGCCACCTCTCGAGTAAAACACATGTACTACACTTGCGGTATGTCCTTATCATTTGACGCGTCCGAAATCACTAATTATTAGCCAATCAATCCGAATTCAAATGAAACTTACACATTTCAAGTTAGGATTCAGTTTACTAAAGAAATATCAGCCATATTCAGTATATACCTGTTTTTTCTTATCATAAGTACTATCACAACACTTCGAGTGATATTTAGTGTGAATGTTCACGAATAAAAACATTATATGAAACGAATGGAGAATTACAATCACAGGAATTACGAAAATTAGAAATATTACTCAAAATTACAACGAAATATGTGAAACTTTCATTCAGCTCCGAATTGTCACCGTCTCCTGGAATAACTTACAATCAAGTAACATTTGAATAACAGTTTAAAGCAGAAAATAGTTTCACATATGTTTCGATTTTATGATAGTAAAACTTTCAAAAAACAATGCTACGAAAGCTGCTTACAAGTAAATTTATTAAAAACACAATTATTAAAGGTGTAGAAAGTTGAGTTTTCCAAGTCTTGGGCTTTCGTGTAAGTATTTGAAATGGAAGATGTACAAGCTGAATTAGCAGCGGACTTCGTCGATTTCGAATGGATTGAATACACGTGTGTACTCATTAAAGTATTTTTCTGAGAAATTTTGGTTGTAATGTTCTATATTGCTTTGATAGCAGATTCTTGGTATTCTTCGCCATCTAATCTTTGCATATTAATTGCCTAAAATAAAGGTAATTTCTTCATTCGTAGTTTGTGGGGTCCATTTGTATTCTCTTTCATCACAAAATTCTTGAAATTGCTTCCACACACTTTCTCTGTTCCTTTCGCTGTTTTTCGGCAATGAATCTTCAATAATAGATTATAATTCAGTTTTAAACACCACACATTTTAATAATATATTAACGCGCACAAGCTATTGTGGATCTAAAACAATTGTTATCGTTATCTTAAAAAGGTAAACAAAGTTATTACAGTGGAGTGCAAAGTTAAACAAAGTGATTATCATAATGCCGATAGACATCTGGGATTGGTTTAATTTGAATATGTCCTTGCTTGGCATTGGTTACTTACGGCACGGACAGACATGAGTGAAATAGTCGACTTAATAAATGACAGATTCTCCACTAGGCTCTGCACTTCTATTATTCTTTTAAGTCTCGGAAAAGGTAAAGGCATGTGCGCGACTTGCCATCACCCAACCACGGCACAGTAACGTACATAATCCAACAAAGGATTTAATAAAATGATGACCAATCATGGATTACTTCTCAACTGTGAACTTCTCTGTGATAGATCGAACATCGCACTATAATGAAGCTGCATCGTATTCCCTATCACCGGGAGAGGTGACTTAATGCATCAACTGATGTCACTACTGTGACCATGACGTCCTAGATTCGAGTACCGACGGCGCGGCGGCAGGACACTAGCTTGTCAGCTAGATCGAATTCAGAGAATTCTAGCGGGCGGCTGCCCTGCTCGGTACTTTTTCGTGGGTCCTCCGATCAATCCCAAGTTAATTCTGCAGCAGTACTCATCAATAGGTCGGAGCAACGTGGTATCACGTTGCTCTGATCTATTGATCGATTGCTCCGATCCACCGATTCCAATGCTCTGATCTATGGTATTAGGCGAATGAAGGAACAGTACCCCAACAAACGGGCGAAGGACTGGTCACGCTTTTTCCTTCCTCTTCCTTGTCTTATCCTCACCTCTTATCTACACATATTTACATTTACATCTACTACAATACTACACATGCCGCGAGAACGGTCGGGAGCTTAGAGCAGCGACAATCTAATAAAAGAATAATACAAGAGAAGTGGTTTTTTGATTGATTGATTGATTCGTGTTTCCGGGCGCGTCACCTACTTTGGTCATTAGTCCCGTAAGTGTAATGCGTGTTTTTTCTCGCATGGTGGCGATGATCTTTTCCCCGCTGGATGGCGAGATCTGGTGTCGACCTACCGTCGACTAGCGGGGTTTTACCCTCAACCAGGTATCTCCCATCAGCGGGGCACCGCCCCAGCCGGGACAAGCTGTAAGCTCCCGACCGGTCTCCCAACAAGTGTGGTAGTGTAGTGCATGTTAGTGTAAGTGCGTATGTAAGGGGAGAGGATAGGACAAGGAAGAGGGAGGAAAGATCACGCGCGGTCCGTGGCCCGTTTGTTAGGGTACTGCTCCGGCATTCGCCTGGTGTTGATCGGAGAAACCATGGAAATCTACCGATCAGAGCAGACGGCCGCTAGAATTCTCCTCCAGACAGCGACTGAATTCGACGTAGCTTACAAGCTAGTGTCGAAAATCCTGCCGCCGTCGGGACTCGAACCTAACAAGAGAAGTGGGGGAGAAATAACTTAAAAATAGCACAGCTGGCGCCCTGTATCAGATTGATTAATTCTTGTTACCGTGAGCATCAACTCCTGTGGCCATTCCTCTCATAAGTGCGGTGCATGTTTTATCACAGGAGGTGGCGGTGTTCTTCCTCAGCTGTACGGCAATATCCCGTGCTGACCTACACCGTGGTTTGCCGTGTACATTTACGTCTACTACAATACTACACATGCCGCGAGAACGGTCAATATGTCTGACCCAGAGGAGCACCACCCCAGTCGTGACAAACTCTAATCTCCCGACTGGTCTCCCATCATGTGTTGTAATGTAATCTATGTATGTGTAAATGTGTGTAAAAAAAAGGGTGAGGATAGGACAAGGAAGAAAAAGGAAAGAGCGTGACTAGTCCTTAGACCGTTTGTCGGGGTACTGTTCCGTCATTCGCCTAATACCATAGATCAGAGCATTGGAATCGGTGGATCAGAGCAATCGATCAATAGATCAGAGCAACGTGATACCACACTATTACCGATCAGAGCAATCAGCTGCTATAATTTTCCTCCAAGCGGCGGCTGAAACTGGCGGTGTCTATGTAGCTAGATCATGTAGACCCATTGAAAGGCAAGGAGGTCCAAACTGCATAGGGTTTGTGCACCATGTTTCACGTGCGTCTTTCACCTCCGCACATGCAATTTTACGCGGCAAAGACGCACGGTGCGCACAGAGCCTAATGAAGTGGGTTTCTAAGAAGCGAGGACCGCAGCGACAGGTCGAGGGGGCGTGGCAGAGGCATGCAGAGGCCATCGGTCTCCGCGACGTGGGTGGGCTACGACCCCGCCACCCCTCCACCCTCGCCCCCCTCCCCTTGTCTCATCAGCCGAACCTGTGCACTGGAGCCACGCCCGCACATTTTTTACGTTCTCGCTATGGGGTAGAGACAAAGTTATGTCATGCTGAGCGAAAAAAACGACAAATTTTCGGCAGAAAAAACTCTTATTACAGGGCTCTTGTAATGAAAAAAATGTATAAATCCAGTATCTAAATTTAGAAGAAAACTAGTGGTGCTACAGAATGGTACAGACCTCCCCGTATTAGTTTTCTATTTCCTTGGGTCTGGGCTAGCTTTTCGGAATAGACACATACTCGTGGCAGCTGTCATCTATCGAAGCCCAAACTACATTTTTTTTTACTTTTTCTTAATTTTTAGGTTTCCTAATGGTTGAACTGAAATATTAATTTTAAAATATTAAAGAACAGTAAAACCTCCTCCTAAATGACAATTTTCGTCGAAAAATTTGGAGCATTTAAAAAAAATACGTTTAAGCGCTATTAGAAATGCGAAATTTGAAGCTCTTTTTCACAGAAAACTTTTGAGCTTTCGAAAAAACTTCGTTTAAAGTTATTTGAAACACATTCACAAATACAATAGTGTTTACAAATTGTTGGAAATGTGCATATTAAAGGTGTGAGAGATCTTTCAAAAAAATTACATTTATGTTATTTTTGCAAAAACAAAAAATACCTCAAATTGCACTTTACGACATATAAGAGTGCAATAAGCACTATCCGTTCTGAAAGTTAGAAGAAAAAATTTGGAACCATTTATGAGAAAATGGCGTTTGAGCGTTTCTGAAGATGCGGAATTATGAGCTACGCATAGTTTTCACAGAAAAACGGTCGAGTTCTCAAGAAACTTTACTTTACAGTATTTAAAGCACTTGTGCTCGTAAATATAATGTGAACAAATCGCCGCTAATGTAAATATTAACGACGAGGCAGACAAGTCAAAAACTTAGATTTTTTTAATGTTTGAAAAAACAAAAGAATAGAGGAATATGGCAATTATGTCATTTCATGGAGTACATTTAGCACTATCTCTAATAACAGTTTCAAGAAAAAAATTTGGAGCTTTTTTTGAGAAAATCAAGTTTTTACATTTTTTTAAAATTACAAATATTGTACGAAACATTGCGCGAAAACTACTATTATTTTTAAAAAATGTACAGGACCTTAATGATAGGACTTACTTTGGAGGAGAAATTGTATTTCAACGAAAAGTCTCTATCTTCAATTTTGTACTTCTAGGAAGACGCCGAAAAAAATTCAAACTTTCACAATTTTCGAAAATTCATAGTTATCCGTGAAAATCGGACCTATGCCACCTTAATAAGTGTATTTTACTCTATTCTTACAAGAAATTTTAAGAAAAAATTCGGAGCCGTGTTTGAGAAAATTTTGAAAATGACTGGGGGCTTTATGTAAAGTACCCCGCAGCCGTTGTAAAGGCTTTAGTTGTGGCCCTTGCGGTCTTGCACGTTGGCCACCCTTGTTGTGTTCTGACAATTTCAAAATGGAATTTAACGATTACCAACTGCAAAACCCGAAAAAAATATCATTCTTTTTTTTAAACATCAATGTTTCTGGAAAAATATATTGATCTAAAAAACAACACAAAAACAAAATATGGATGGTAATATATCGATGTTTCTTGTCAAAAATATCAAATGTTTTAAAAGATGTTTATTTTGCCATCCCTAAGTGCAAACAAATTTCTAAGAATTATCACCCAAGCCCCTGCTTGATTTCCAATAAAAAATTATACCACGAACTTAACCTTAATCCCATCGCACTCCACATAGCCTTTCTTGCCAATAATTTCTATTCAAAGCTACCTCACATTAATGAAGATAGACATATTAATATAGAAAAATATAATGAAAACTCAACTAGAATGAAAAAGCAATATCGTATTCATCCTTTTCTAAACATTTTTGCCGATCTTAATGATTTTTAGAGGCACTCTGTTAGTCCCCTTGTCAATTGTAGTGTAGATTAGGTTTAGTTTATAATAAGTTTGTTGTAAGTCAACAACATTAATGAAGAGTTTCATGTAAACTGATGTTTGTAAAATCTATCCTACCGTCTCGTATATTATTTCAATTTTTATAAATGAGATCTCTAAGGAAACAGAATTTCACGGAGATGTGATGAATTGCAATTTGACTTTCAAAATATGAAGAATTTGTTTAAAAAACGCATGTAAATACTGATGTAAAATACAACCTGCAACGCACGCCAGAATTTTTGAATCTGCATCGTCAAATAACTCATAAACGAAGGGTTCTAGGGCGTTAAAAACTAAACCTTTGAGGCCGAATGCCTCGTAGAAACGTTCCTCACACCGCAATCTACCTGATGAGACCTGCTTGATCATTCTATTACATTTTTGCTGGTTCGACACTTCTCGATTCTACCCCACCTGTTCAGAGCCTGTAGGATATACAATTGTATGTAAATTTACTAATTACTCGATTTTCTATGCGATTGAATTACACAGGTGTACCTCTATGCTCGATAATAAAGTTAAATGAGAATAATTTGTATTGACAAAGGTGTATTATTTTGTTATTAATTACAAGATGACGTGTACAACAAGCGACACAGAATAAGAGGGCCTTGCAGAAAAATATATATTACGGCTTAATATGGAAATGGAAAAATAGGGTGAGGTACAGCATGCGAGAGTTCTCGCACGGGTACGCTGCTTGATCATTCTATTACATTTTTGCTGGTTCGACACTTCTCGATTCTACCCCACCTGTTCAGAGCCTGTAGGATATGCAACTGTATGTAAATTTACTAATTACTTGATTTTCTATGCAATTGAATTACACGGGTGTACAGTACAATTTTTTGTTTAAATCCGTAAGTGCAAAAGGCTTAGCCTGTGCGCGTACGGCGCGGCGCGGGCAGACGTGCGCGGGGAACGAGGCCGCGCCGACTGGTCTGGGAGTGGCGCCAGGTAGCCACGCGGAGGTCAGGCGTGCGTGACCCCCGCCCTCCCCCCCCTCGCTCCTACCCACCCTCCCATCCCACCGCCACCGCCACCGCCCGGCCCCAAGCCCCGCTACCGTCACCGTTATCCTCTTCTCCTTCGCCACTCGCGTCGCTTTTCCTCAACATCTCTCTCTTTTCCCTTCTGATCATTTCGCATGCTTGCTGTTTGGTTTACTCTTCTCGTTAAACACAAGTCGTATCATATGCAGATTTCCTTTACATTGTTCCCTGCGAGTGAGAATACAGTTTCACCATCATCAGTTACTTCTTTCTTCTCTTGTTTATTTATTTAGTTAACAGGAAGTAGAATAACAGATTATGCCTGAAGTGGCGTAACTAACGTTTGTGTGTTATTATCAATTACGAAAGAAGCATATAAAAAGCCTATAAAATATACGTGACACATAAAAAGTACATTAACAACAAAAACGTACATAATTATAAGATAATATAATACGTCGTAATTTTGTATTTTCAACTTTCAAACTTTGCTGCTGCCTTTGTTACACCCTCCTCTGCTACTGATGCAGATATTTCTGAGCATTTATTTTTACTTATCGCTCTAAGTGATCATTAATTCATTTTTGTATTTTACTTTAGTCTCCCAAAATTCGTCATAAGATTGTCTGGTGTTCTTTAGATCGTCGTCTTCTCTTAATTCGAATCATTTCTTGAAGAGGACTACTAACCACTCCCATTCTTCCCACATTTTCGCACATTAATTTCGACTTTCTGATATCAAAACCCTGGAACAGAACAGGGGTTTGATACTGTTAATTTATGTTACTCCTCTTCCAAGCATGATGTATTTATTTCTAATATCACCTACCTATCACGTCATTTTGCATTTGACGTTACAACGTAATACGTCACACGCATCACAGGTTATTTGTCTCTTTCTATTTTGATTTTTTATTTACATATTTCATCTCTGATTCCTTCTACTTTTTCTTTGCATTACATATGATTCGCTTATTTGAAAACCTAAATCGTATTTGTAGGGTCGAACCCACTAACATTCTTCTTTTCATTCCATTCCATTTACAAATCTAATGATTATCGTTTCATTCGAATCATCTACCGGGATATTTGCCCTGCTAGTATTCATCTTGCTGCCCTTCTCGCTAATAATTTCGGGCGTTTTTCTCACCTAGTGACCGACTTCCATCATTCATTACTGTACTTTTCTTTCAGTATTTCTCGAAATAATTTATATGCTCTCCCTCACTCGTCTCATAGAATACATCTTTTTCAATTTAATCATCATTATCATAGACTTTATTTTTATCGTTCTGAAACTACAACACCAATGCGTTGAACTGTCCGTATTCTCTTGTTTATTTATTGCTACTATTTCTGCTTAGAATGCGTTTGTTGCACAACACACTTTCGCCCGTATGGGCGACTTCCCAACTGAACGGCCTCTGTCTATTCTTTTCAATCGTTCATGATTTTGAGAATGTCACCATCACAACATCATCATGGCTCTCCAGTACTCACTACCTAGATGCACCAAATGTTTTTTCATTCACTCCATCTCCATTCCACATTAGCGCACCGTCGCAGCACTACCATCCCCTCCCCTCATCAAGATCCCTTCTGTTTTGAACTGCATCCGACGTCACCTCAACCCCAACATCACCGTTACACTGGCTGGGAGTAATTTTGAAAAAGAACCTGAGTGTATGGAAAGATGAAACACCCATAGAACGCATCCGTAAATATGGACAATAATATTTTACTACTATAATGCGATTTACGTAACTGTGCCCCTGACAGGAATCAGCTTATCGCTGCCATCCAATCGGGAGCTTATATTTCGCTACAGTCACGTCACACGTTCAAGGTCCCGATTGGATGAAACCGTCCACAGCTGATTCCTGTCAGGGGCACAGTTACGAAAATCGCAGTACAGTTACTCAATAAAATTAAACTACGTTTCCATTTTGGCCTCAACGTTTTGGAGCTGCATTGGCAATTCAAGTTGTTTGTTGTTAATCACGGTAGCCGGAACTGAATCATCTGTCACTTGATTGATTTTTCCAGGCGTGTCATATGCTACGGCGATTAGTACAGTCTCTCTAGTGCAGGGGTTTCCAAACGTTTTTACTTTCCCGTATACGTACGTATACACGGAGTGATATACGTAGTATAGGGAAAGTTATGTAATGCTGCGCGAAAAAATGGCCAATTTTCGGCGGAAAAATGGCCAATTTTCGGTGGAAAAAAATTCATTGCCGGGCCGTGATAACGAAAAAGTGGATAAAACCAGTAGCTAAATTAAGAAACAAAAATCCCCAAACACGTGGTGTACCAGAAACTCTCTTTTGTAGGCCCTTGATATCGAAAAATCAATTGAAAGGAAAACGTCCGTCTGTCCGTCTGCTGTCCGTCTGTCTGTCCGTCCGTCTGTGAACACTGCTAGCGCCTAAACCATACATACGATTTCTTCCAAAATGGATATGTCCCATTCGATCTGATTCTAGTCGCAGCTTTGAGATTTTGAAAAAGATTCTTCAAAATTTGGGGGTACTTTACATGTAGCTCCCCGGACATTTTCAAAATTTTCTCAAAAACGGCTCCAAATTTTTTCTTTAAATTTCTTGTATGAATACACTTATTAACATGGCATATGTCCGAACACCACCACCACTACCATCACTAACACAACAACCAACACCAACCCCACCACCACCACCACCACTACTTCTGCCGCCGCCGCCGCCATCACCACCACCACTAACGCCACCACCGCCACAAACACCACCACCACCACCACCATCACCATCGAGCCACCGTGGCCGCAGTTTCACATGTTGGTTGCTTCGCTCGCCAGATGCCACCCACACCTGTTTGTGCACCACCATCTCCGCTTGCCACCGTCACCTCAGCTTCCACGACCGCCGCGAACCCGGCCGGCTCCTCCCCCGTCTAAGGCCTCACCCCCGCCACCGCCGAAAGCGTAAAAAACAAATTGAAGCAGCATCGGCGGCGGCAGGACCACTGGCGGCGGTGGCGGTGATTGGCTGCGAATGGGTGACGTAACCGCGACGCCGATAAAGGTGCAATGTCCGGGGTTCACGGCCCGGAGGCAGCGGCGGTGGAGGTGGTGCAGGCGGCGGCGGCGGTGATAGACGCAGCGATGGTGATGGAGGTTGCGGAGATGGAGGTGGTGGAGTGGAGGCGGAGGAAGAGACGGAAGAGGAGACTGAAAATTAGACAGAGGAGGAGACGAAAGAGTAGTCGAAGGAGGAAACGCAGGAGATGCAGGCGGAGACATAGGTGGAGGAGAAAACAGAGAAGACAGAAGGTGATTGAAGAGAAGACGAAGGGGAAGATGGAGGAGACGGAGGAAGTGACGGAGAAGAAGATGGAGGAGGATTCGGAAGAGGTGACGTGGGTGGAGACGGAGGCGGAGGAAAAGACGGAGAAGGAATCGGAAGAGAAGACGGAGAAGATGGAAGAGCAGACGGAGGAGGTGATGGAAGAGAAGGCGAAGGAGAAGACGGAGACAGAGGAGGAAAACGGAGTAGACGGAAGAGAAGGCGCATAATTCGGAGGAGAAGACAGAGGAAGTGACGGAGGAGGAGACGGAGAAGGAGATTGCAGAGAAGACGGAGGCGAACGCTGAGGCGGAGACGTAGGATGAGACGGAACGGTGACGGAGTTGGAAATGGAAGCGAAGACGGAAAGGAGATGGAGGCTGAGGCTCAAGTGGAGACGTAGATAGAAACATAGTCCGGAGAGGGAGGGTGAGGGAGAGAGGCAGACACTGAGGCGAAGACGGAGATTGAGACGAAGATTGAGGCGGAGACGAGGGCGAAGGCGGAGGTGGTGGCAGAGGCGGAGTTGGAGGCAAAGACGGAGATGAGAGGCAGAGACGGAGATGGAGGCAGAGACGACGATGGAGGCAGGGGCGTAGATGAAGGCAGAGACGGAAAGGAGATGGAGGACGAGTTGAAGGCGAAGATGGGAGGCAGCGACTGCAACGGAGACGGACCCAGGTGGCAAGGGAGTCGGGGAGGAAGGTGGAGGAGGATTCAGACGAGGAGCCGGTGGCTGCGGCGGCGGAGGCGGCGGCGTGTGGTGCGACCGCACGCGGGAGCCTCTATCGGCGGCGGCGGCGGCGGTCCGTCGACCGGGGGCTCGTGAGGGGGCGTTGCGGCGGCGGCGGCGGCGGCGGCGGCGGCGCTCTGATGAACGGGGACGCTGCGCGGGGCAGCCGGCCGCCCCCGCCAGGGGGTTAACGACTTCGTTTGGGCGAGCGGCCAACGCCGGGCCTCAATGGGAGAAATGAATGGACGTGACGTCCCGCCATGCACGCACCGCCCAGAGGGCTCAATGCACGTTCGCAACACAACTATTGAAATTGGTTGTTGCCATTCATTTCTTCCGCGCCGAACCAATGATGGGAAACCAGGGGAGGGAACGCTCGTTGAAAGCGGTTATTCCGTAATGGCAGCATCTCCAATCTTTGCCAAATTGAGTTAAGCTCGCGTGTTGACGCAGAATGTGCTTTTAACTTCGTTGCACGTGAAGAAAAAAATGTTGGCCTTTTATCTACAATCTAAGCTGGTGGTTCTCTTTTTTTATTTCCTGCTCATTTAGTTTTATTTTGTTTACTTCGCAGGCGTAATAGCAGTCAGAGACGCTCGTTTTTCAAATTAACAAATTTAGTTATTTTCGTAGCATGCTATATTTCGTTTATTGCCACTGTTCGACTCGACTTAGTGAGATGGATATTGAAAGAGTGAAGGAGTCATATACAATACACCTGAAGCAGTAAGATAGTACCTCAGGTAGTTCGGTTATAACGGAATGTAGATTACGAAATCCTTCGATATATATATATATATATATATATATATATATATATATATATATAAGATTAAGATGAAAAAACTTTGATTCGCAATCGTTACTTCATGGCCCCTGCAATAGATTACATATTACAATTTATAAAGATGGTCTTGTTGATTCTGATGCACGAGATCGCTAAGACAGTAGTGTCGTAGCGATCTCGGACTTAAGGATCGCGGGTTCGTGTCCCATCTCGGCCATGGCTGTATTTGTGTTCGTCCCTTCACCCCTCGTCATGACCATATCACTTCATTCAGTGTACAGATACCCCCAACGTTATATCAATAGCGGTCGGTAATGATCTCGTAGTTAATGCGACCTTAAACAAACACAAAAAAGATGGTCTTGATGGCGATGTTTTGACGACACGTCGAAATGGCAGACTACTTAATCTTTCAGAACATGCCTGGAACTACGTAAGCAAGCACGTTGAGGTCACGATGTTATCTACGCACAGAGTTCTACAGTAGTTCACAGTCTATAACTCGTAAAACTCGGTTCGAGAACAACGCTAAGAATATCCTTAGGCGAGTACCGCACTATTACGTATATACTTTGAGAAAACATGTGTACATGCAGAAATGTCGTAAGTGACTTTAAGAGGACATCAAAATTGCATAATGCTAGTACATTTTTACGTGAAGAACAATACATCCGTGCACTACATAGGGCCAATCGACTCTAAACATCTTTTTACTGTGCAAGTGCACGGAAGCAAGCAAATTTTGGTTTGTAAATAGAGGTGGGGACTGCCATCAAATGAGCACATTTCAAATGTTTTGGAAGATTACCGAGTTCAAAACTCCTCGGTCAGTTAAAACGCGTGGGCGATTCGCCGACATCCGACATGGCATCACATGGTAAGACCTTGGCGATATTCGCAGAAATCGTACACGCCGTTTGATAAACACGTCCGAGGAAGCAGGGTTCCCTCCTGTAAGCAGTACATCCATCATGGAAGCGCTTCGCCGCGCTGATACTCGTAATGAATTTAAACACAAGGCGAACGATTGAGAGAATTTTGAAAACATGAAATGTAATGGTTGAAATGCTCTCACAAGAACAGCAATGACTTATCATAATTACATTATGTGTATATGTGGCACTCTAGTTCTCACGGGATTGAGCCGTTACTACAAATGCGTCGTAAGTCGCGACATACCACGCTGACTGAGCTGAGTCAACAGACTTTACTGTAGTGCCTCTGACTCGGAGGTCGTAGGTTCGAGTTTCCAAGGTGCCAGGATTTTCGACTCAAGCTAGATAGCTACGTCGAATTCATCGGCTGTCTAGAGGAGACTACTTGCGGCCGGCTTGTCTGATCGGTAGTTTTCTGTGGTTTCTCCGATGAACACCTGGCATGTGACAGAGTAGTACCCTAACAAACGGGCAACAAATCGCTCGCAATCGTTTGGATCACGATTTCCAAAATGTAATTCTCCCGAGTAGGTAAACCCCGTGTCATAGACAAAACTTTATTTTTAAACAATATTTCTTTGCATGTCACAGGGACGACGTAGGGACGTGTCACGAGGAGGCATGCCACGAGGGACGACGTGGTACAGTAGACGGCGAGCATCCTTCTGGGGGTTACCTTTAGGTGGCTGCGATTTCAGCCGGTTTGCATTCGTCGTGGAAGAATGGACGCACTGTTTTAATCAAACGATAAATATTATGTAGACTCTGAAGATGAATATCTACAAAGTATTAATAAAGTAAGCAGAAAGTGATGTTTCAAATTATTTTCTGAAAAATGTAGCATGTATGTTTCTGCAAATGGAGAAATGACAGAAAAAACTAAAAATTTGTCACAAGAAATTATACTTGTGTATTTTAACAATAAATCAAAACATACAAGTCTTCATCGTTTTGGAGGTATAGTAAAATGCTACTAGCCAAAAAACTAGACTTTTACAAAGCTTGAATTTTACAGATTTGTTAAAGAAGCTTCTGACAATCAACATTTATTGTTCAAGATAAGTCTTTCACAAATGTATGTGTATTCTCTTAGACTTATCCAAACCGGTACATCCAAACTTTCTTTCTTTCTCCGATTGAAATGTTAATGGGAGTTGCTAGTCGGTGTAGTTACTGTAATCCCGCTCTCGATTACTTTAATCCCTCCGGGAAGTGCCAATTTAATCCCGGGAGAAATAAAGACATACTTTAGGTTAGAAAAAAGTGTGGTTAAAGCCGCACTTTAATCACGTTTAAAAATAAAATAATTTACAAAACCGATCAATGTACAGTAATATGTTCAAAAGAGTAATGTGTAGTAATCTTACCTATGTGTTCCCAGTTTTTTTCTGACCACTAAATTATGCATCCGGCAGACTGTCAGCCACTCACTTTGTGAAGGAACATGTCCATCTGTGATCTGACTACCTGTGTGGCTTGCCGCCTGTCACTCTCACAGTCTATCTCCACGCCGTCTGCATACCCACATGTCGTTCGGCTGCCCGCCCGTTCATCTGTCTGTCGGATGCTTTATCTTCTCCCGTCCGTCTTGGTTCAGTTCTTAGTCATTGCTGAATTGATAGTATTGTATAGATGCTATTGCAATTTTTATCTTCCCACCCACCTTTTATTTCTGCCATAAAATACTTCCGTAACTGTCAAGAAAGTATATCATAATTTTAAGTTCATTCCAATAATGTACCGTAATGTATATTTTTTGTTAGGCGAATCGGCCATCATGGGGCCACGCGATACGTGCATCCCAGCGGGGCTCAGTTATGATTATCGGGGTAGGTGCGCATTACTTTTTATTGGGGGGATCAGCATTTAATTCTGATTCCATTTTTATACCCCAGAGCTGTAAGCTGTAATGATGAAATAGACACACACACATTATTATTATTATTATTATTATTATTATTATTATTATTTAAATTGGACACGACTTCGTCTTCCTACATTACCTGTATTTAATGTCTCTTTCCTTTGGCTGACCCTGCACTCTTGACCGGTGAAACCGCTGTCAGACTCTGTACCAATTCCATAATATCTACGACATCTTGTTTGCCCTCAACCGTGTTCAAATTTTTAACTTATGTCCAACATTTTTATTTCAATTATGGCGATTTGTATTTGAATTACGGCTAACATTATACGTCCCTTAAAGGGTAATTGGCCTCGGAGCCATTGCATCCCGGGGTTCCTAGTCGGTCACCCAACGAGGAACCAGCGATGTCTCGAATTCGCCTAACCTTCGTGACTTCACTTAGTTAACGAATTCAGCTAGACGGCGGCTTCGCGGTCGTGGTCTTTAAGTAGAATCATACCAGCATTCGCCTGGGCGACCGAGGGAAACCACGAAAACCACGAATTCAGCGCGTTACGCCCTAAGCCACTTTGCACTGTATTCAGCGATTACCTTCCTTGAAATTCCTTCCTATCTTACTTCAGTGGTCGTGTGCTACTATCCACATTTAAACTACTATTTTTAACTAATTCACCAGCTCTTAGAGAGGAAACTATTCTAATGATAAATGCGCTACCATCTTACGTCTGAATCACAACGTAGCGCGCACGTTCTCTCTGCAAATCATATTACCCGCCTTTCAATTGTTTCTTCCTGACTGAAAGTTCAATTTCGCTCTTTTTGATATACTCTGCGTATCACGCTCATTTGTCGTTCACACCGCTTCTTCTCATTGGCTGCCACTCACTAACTTATCGCCCAGCATTCGCATTGGCTGTAACTCACTAATTATATTGTTTTTTTACAATAATCTACCTTTTTTATTAATTACAGTTATATTCCTAAGCACAAATTACTCATGTGTCCCATTAAAAACGTCAACACTTCTTTCTTCACTTCCCTACGCTCGTCACTTCCATTTCCTTCACTTCTTTATTTATTTCTTGTTTCTCGAGTCGATATCGAACTTTATTTGCTCATTTTCACGTACCCATGACCCCAAATGTTCCATTCCCACTGTGATTCTATTAACTTTTTGTGATGGTCCCAAAATAGGCGAGAATAAACGATCACAGTGCATTAGCCATGATATTTGATTTCATGCAAAAATTGAAATGAAGTCGATTGTGTCAGAAAATGTTATTAATAGAAATACCTATAATTAATAAAAAACAATGATAATTCAATTCAATTTTATTAGTAATTTGTTTACAGGATTATCCTATTAGAAATTGCTGTGTATATTCACAGCTCTATCACACAATTTCATTACAAATAACTTCTGATAGAATAGGTAGTTAGCACAAGGTACAATATAACACAACAATCTAAACAATGCAGTAACAATAACATAAGATACAAAAGAATTGAGAGAACAGAACAAATAAATATATACAGCCTGTATCAACCTGTATCAAGTGAGACAACCTGTGGAATTTAGCCTGAACTATTCATTTATAATAAATGCTCGTAATTTCAGAATTGATAAAATGACATTGCACAGAGTTTTAGATCTTTCAGAATTTAGTTTAATGATAATATGCAACAAAAATATAAGTTTCTCGAATACGTTACAGAATGTTTCATGTGACACTAGACATAGAACCATTTCTCTTGGTTAAAGCCATTGAAAGCTAACCGCATCCGGTCTCACTAGTGGTTTCACACGGGTTGTACCGCTTCTCTTCAGAAACCACATAATTACTTCGTTACAAATAGCCCCGCGTTATATACACTAATCTTGACAAACAAGGAGAGTTCGTGACCAGAATTAATAGTTTCATGTAAGAAAAGCCGCAACTCGTATTGAAAACGACATATTGGGAGCATCAACGTTCTCGTTTTCACATCTTCTCTAAAGATGAAGAATAATTCTCCAGCGCATTTTTATCTCATTAATCAGTTAACGTTCTAAACATGTTCAATAATTTGATGGTTTGGGCAAATTTTCTAAAATGTTAAATGTAATGGCGACATGAAACGTTGTATTGTCAAATAAATGATAATGTAAGCGCATGTACTATATTTTTTAATGGAAATGAAATTGAAACCCGAAACGAAGTGAACTTAGAAATCAACAGCAGATTAAATTTCTAATTATTCATTCATGGAGCGCAGTTAATAAAAATAAAAACTTGACAAGCAAATATTAGACAATTACAATTACATCAGTTTTTTAGGAAAAATAAATTCGCTTAATTGTTCGAATAAACTATCAAAGATCACTAGCTCACAGACGGTACATTTCGAAATGGTAAAATGCACATGGTAAAAGATGGTAAAAAAATATATAGTTCCATTTAAAAAATCAAAGATGATTAAATTTCTCGAAAACTAAAAATATTATAGACAACTTCTCTGCGACATGTTACTTGCCCCATGATTCCGCATTGTTAATCGAAAACTGAACCGTTTAGAAGTTATGGGGATGGTTCATAGTTGGTTGGACAACATGTATATCAAAAAATTAGAATATGCATGCCAAAGCACTCCAGATGGAAGACCCCAAAGGATGCCAGAAGGAAGATGGCCAAAAGAAAATTTTGGAATGGCAACCATTAAGAACAAGGAAGAGAGGGAGGCCAACTCTGGAATGGGGAAAAATACATCAAAGAAGCCATGGAGGACAGAAGTTTAAGGCCTGGTGATTGGGAAAACCGAGATCTGTGGATGTCGAAAACGGCAAACTCCTGAAGGGGAAATGCCGAAGAAAAGAAGAAGAAGAAGAAAAAGAAGAAGAATATGCATGTATTTGGACTATATAAAGATCATATTTAATCAAATCGTATGGTGTAAATCACTTTTTTTCAAAAAAGGGAAGAGATTTCAGAGGAAGGGCTTGTACTTGCCGTGAGCCCCTCTTAGAAACTTGGCCAGCTATTGCGTTCGGAAGACGTACTGCACACAAAGGTTTTCACACTGTCTGAATGTAGGGGCCGGTTCTCCTTGCAGGAGGTAGCCATGCGAAAAATGGCAATGACCGACTCGAAGACGTGTTAAAATTACGCCCTCACATGTGGCCAAACGGACGGACGAACAAAGTTGTGAAAGCAACTGGGCGTTCAGTATGAGATCAGAGTTCGGTTATCGGCCAGAATCAATAACGCATTGAACTATTTGAATGGCTTGCAATTGCACAGTTTAATTCCAAATTTTTCACCAAAATGACGTAGTACCATCTATTTGGTCATCAGCCTTCCAGGTGGTGATTTTTCCAATAATATAAATGTTGACAACAAATGAATGTATAATAAAATTTTTGAGTTTGTCTCATCATATTTATTTTTATGGACATTTAGGGGACCTTTAACTCATTAAGATATTGCGGTACATAAATGATGAAGTAATAATGAGGAAATGATAATGATGAGATGAAAGATCAAAGAAAACCAACCGATAGCTGGCTTTGGCATTAATACATACATTATATCAATATTTCACATTAAGTCTCTGGAGTTCGAATTTGGGCTCCAGAAGTGGAAGAAGTGTGGACTAGTGTATTATGCTCCAAACCGATCGTTCCCAAGAAGTTTCTTTTAATTATAATTAGTGACATGCGAGTTGCGAGCTCCGCAAGATTCTGTCCCATCCGTGACGTCCTAGGGAAGCTGGTTTGAGAATCCAATATGGCTACTGAAATCTCCCCCTACCATTATTGGCTCGTTGTTTTCTTGAAGTGTCCGTTCAGAATAGCAGAGAGTATTTCAAATCTCTCCTTGAAATGTTCGTGTCTTTGGTAAAGATATCTTAAAATATCTGTAATTCGTGAAGCCACACAGTATGGCTTATATGTTTTGTTATGTTATTTTGTATCTTGTGTTATTGTATTTGAATTATTGGTATTTTTTGTTTTAATTATATTATATCGTGTCCTATTTTATTTCAGTAGTATAGCTTCACTTTGCGCATCTCACACGCAACCAATTTTTATAAATGAGGTCTCTAACGAAAGAGAATTTTACGTGACGAATAACATATTACCTTCAAAATATGAAAGATCTGTTTAAAAAACGCATCTAAATACTCATGAAAAATGTAACACGCAACGCACGTCAGGATTTTTGAATATATATCGTTAAATAACTCTTAAACGAAGCGTTCTTGGGCCTTAAAAACTAAACTTTTGAGGCCGAAGCCCCAAAGAAACGTTCCTCACACCGTAATCTACAGAAGGAGATCTTTTACTCGTGTGGCTGGTTAAACCAACATAACACATGTGATCTGTGAAGGAATGGTCAAGATGAGGTGCAGTAAAGGAGGAGAGAAGGGAAATTAAAGATGATCCATGATGGTGTAGGTAAAAAAATTAAGTAGAAGGTAGACTAATTAATTATGTACTAAGAATTATACTGTAGACTTGTACATTAGATATTTTAGATTCAGGTTATATAATATATATATATATATATATATATATATATATATATATATATATTAGTAATCAACAGCCTGTGTAAAAATTATTGTGAACTTATTCCAGGCCTGATGAAGGCCTAATAAAGGGCCGAAATGTTGGCAACCAAAAATAAGAAAAAGAATGTGAATTCTTTCTATTCTTTATTTTCAAGATGACCTAATCTCAAGAAACCACATCCATTCTTTACTGTGCATTTTTTGCTACTAGGTAAAATAGAGTCATTTAACTCCATTTTTTCTTTAAGTTCTGTATGAATGGTATACCTATTATGAATGGTTTGAATTTTCGGAAACTCTGAACTGAAAATTGTTAAGATAAATTTTGTCCTCCAACTAATTTGTTCGCGATATCGACAATAAAGCATTGATGTTTCAAAATTTTAAATTTTCAAAATAAGATTGCGTGCAATATGTGCAATTTTAAAAAATTACAAAAACAAGATTTTCTCAAAAACGGCTCCAAATTTTTTCTTTAAACTTTTGGTAGGGATAGTGGTAAATGTACTCTATCAGATGACATAAAAGCCATATTGCTCTATCGGTTGTTTTTTCAAAAATTACAAAAATGTAAATTTTTTACTTGTCTCTCACGTCGTTAATATTTACATTAGCGGCGATTTTTTCACATTATTATATTTACGAGTACATGTGCTTTAAATAATGTCAAGTAAAGTTTCTCGAAAACACAACCGTTTTCTGTGAAAAGTAGCTCAAATTTCGGCATTTTCAGAAATGCTCAAACGCCATTTTCTCATATATGGCTGCAAATTTTTTCTTGAAACTTTTGTAACGGATAGTGCTAATTACACTCTTTAGTATAGCGTAAAGTTTATTTTGAGTTTTTTTTGTTTTTTCAAAAATTACATAAATGTAAATTTTTTGAAAGATCTCTCACATCTTTAATATGCACATTACCAGCAATTTGTAAAGATTATTATATTTGTGAGTGTAAGTGCTTCAAATAACTTCAAATAAAGTATTTTGAAAACTCAAAATTTTCTGTGAAAATGAGCTTCAAATTTCGCATTTTTAGTAGCGCTAAAACGCCATTTTCTCTTAAACGGCACATAATTTTTAAAAGAAAATTGCCATTTATGACTAGGTTTTTGTGTTCTTTAATATTCTAAAATTAATGTTTCCGTTCTACCAATAGGAAACCGAAAAATTAATGAAAATGTACTTTTGGCGGTGATAGATGACAGCTGGCAAGAAAGAGTATGTGGCAATTCCGAATAGCTAGCGAAGACCCAAGGAAATAGAAAACTAATACGGGAAAGTCTGTGCCATTCTGTAGCACCACTATTTCAGTATCAAGGAATTCCGTTTCGCGGTCCGCAAATTCTTTGAATTATGTGTCATTGTTGTGACACCTCATGGAAACAGTGAGTTGTTCGCACCTTGATAAGTGCATTTACTCTATTCTTACAAGAATTGAAAGAAGAAATTTGGAGACTTTTTTATTTAAAAATATCCGCTGGGCTTCATGTAAAATACCCCGCGAAATTAAAATCGAAAAACTGTTAATGTCGAAAAGGTGTTTGAAAAAGAAAGAAAAAAGTGTGACAAACAATTGCAGAAGAACTGAGTAAGTGCTACTTAAACAATTCACAATTAACATCCCAAAGAGAAGAAATAAAATAATATGAAACTAATTTCGAAGTTGAAAGTGATTGATGTAGTATTGGTTATTTTTTCGGTTCATCACCCTCGTCCTTGTTCAATGTTCAAACACGGAAAACAATTCTGCTTTTATTTCTCTCTTAAATTTCGAAGTTATCTCCATGTTAGGATCACATTCGAATGCCCTCTCACCAGAACTTGATGAAGTTTAGACGCCATTAACAGCTTTGACATTGAAATTGGTCTAGGACTTAGTTTCGCTTCTGTTACTTCATTACGTTCGAGGAGACTTCTACGTTGATTATTTCCGAAGCTGCTCTTCAGTGGGGTCATAATGAGAGTTGCACAGATTCTAAATGGCTTTTCTGTTTAAGTAGCCCAAACCCTGACCTCCAATTTCAAGTGACTGAATTGAATTATTTTACAATTTTATTATTCCTATTAATGTGAATTGACATTCCAATTTCGATACTTATGCTGAACGTGATTTCTTGAGCTCCGGTGTCTGCCGAGTTGGTTTTCCAGATGACGCTGATAAAGGTAATAAGAAGTGCTTGGTTTGAAAAACGTTCGACCAAAGACGCACTCGTGAATGTTGAAGTCGCGAATGTTACAACCGGTAGTATTTCTCTAATCGCGAATGTTCGGAGCTGGCGAATAGCGAATTCGCGGACGTCGAGGGATTACTGCTCACCTCCAGCGCGACCGCCCCCCATCGCGAGCCTCGGCGCCGTGCGGGTCTACGCGCGGGCGCGCTCGCGGTTGTTGTGACGGTAGCCGCCCCTGAAGGCCCCGCGACGCTCGCACGCGAGAGACGCAGACAGGGCGAGACCGCGGCGCGGCGCGGCGGGGAGACAGACAGAGACAGAGAGAGAGAGAGAGGACAGCGGTGCAGCAGATTCGGCGCTGGCCCGTCCGGGGCCGACCCTCTGCGGCGCCCCACAGCCACCGCTTCCCCTTCCCCCTCCGCCCCCTCCCCGCCCCCACGCTGCCACCCACGGCCGCCGCCGACACCGCGCCGCACCGGGCGACGCCGCCGCCCGGCCCGGGGCCGCCGGGGTACGCGCTGGCGCTCGCGAGCGCCCACCGACGGCAACGCTCCACTCATTACTAAACTGCGATTTTTCTAAGAGTGACCCTCAAGGCCACTCAAATCCATCTTCGCGATGGAATATGTCACGGCATTTCGCGTCTTTCTCAGTCGTTCTGCTGGATTTCGCATAATCGCGACCGTACGAAGCAGTGCTTGCGATCATGCGACTTCTACCGGCAAGACCGAGAAAAGCGCGAA
>JAHLJT010002630.1:92526118-92578014 GCA_031308135.1 Acheta domesticus
CACCAACACTCGCGATTACACCGACTCCTACGCTCTCACACTCGCGCTTACACCGACTCCTACGCTCTCACACTCGCGCTTACACCGACTCCTACGCTCTCACACTCGCGCTTACACCGACTCCTACGCTCTCACACTCGCGCTTACACCGACTCCTACGCTCCCACACTCGCGCTTACACCGACTCCTACGCTCTCACACTCGCGCTTACACCGACTCCTACGCTCCCACACTCGCGCTTACACCGACTCCTACGCTCCCACACTCGCGCTTACACCGACTCCTACGCTCTCACACTCGCGCATACACTGACTCCTACGCTCTCACACTCGCGCTTACACCGACTCCTACGCCCTCACACTAGCGCTTACACCGACTCCTATGCTCTTACCCTCGCGCTTACACCGACTCCTACGCTCTCACACTCGCGCTTACACTGACTCCTACGCTCTCACACTCGCGCTTACACCGACTCCTACGCCCTCACACTCGCGCTTACACCGCATCCTACGCTCCCACACTCGCGCTTACACCGACTCCTACGCTCTCACACTCGCGCTTATCACCGGACTCCTACTACTCCTCACACTCGCGCTACACCAACTCCTACGCTCCTCCACACTCAGCCGCTTACACCGACTCCTACACGCCTCCCCACACTCAGCCGATATCACCGACTCCTACGCTCTCACACTCGCGCTTACACCCTGACTCCTACGCCCTCTTCACACTCCGCGCATACACCTGCACTCCTACTCTCTCACACCTCGCCGCTTACACCGACTCCTACGCCCTCCACAGCTAGACGCCTTACACCGGACTTCCTACGCTCCCACACTCGCGCTTACACCGACTCCTACGCTCTCACACTCGCGCTTACACTGACTCCTACGCTCTCACACTCGCGCTTACACCGACTCCTACGCCCTCACACTAGCGCTTACACCGACTCCTATGCTCTTACCCTCGCGACTTACACCGACTCCTACGCCATCACACTCGCGCTTACACCGACTCCTACGCTCCTCACACTCGCGCTTACACCGACTCCTACGCTCTCACACTCGCGCTTACACCGACTCCTACGCTCCCACACTCGCGCTTACACCGACTCCTACGCCCTCACACTCGCGCTTACACCGACTCCTACGCTCTCACACTCGCGCTTACACCGACTCCTACGCTCTCACACTCGCGCTTACACCGACTCCTACGCTCCCACACTCGCGCTTACACCGACTCCTACGCTCTCACACTCGCGCTTACACTGACTCCTACGCTCTCACACTCGCGCTTACACGACTCCTACGCTCTCACACTCGCGCTTACACCGACTCCTACGCTCCCACACTCGCGCTTACACCGACTCCTACGCTCCCACACTCGCGCTTACACGACTCCTACGCTCTCACACTCGCGCTTACACTGACTCCTACGCTCTCACACTCGCGCTTACACCGACTCCTACGCCCTCACACTAGCGCTTACACCGACTCCTATGCTCTTACCCTCGCGCTTACACCGACTCCTACGCTCTCACACTCACGCTTACACTGACCTCCTACGTCTCTCACACTCGCGCTTACACCGCTCCTACCCCTCACACTAGCGCTTACACCGACTCCTATGCTCTTACCCTCGCACTTACACCGACTCCTACGCCCTCACAATCGCGCTTACACCGACTCCTATACTCTTCACACTACTGCGCTTACACCAACTCCTACGCTCTCACACTCGCGCGTTACACCGAATCCTACGCTCCCACACTCGCGCTTACACCGACTCCTACGCTCTCACACTCGCGCTTACACTGACTCCTACGCTCTCACACTCGCGCTTACACCGACTCCTACCGTCTCACACTCGCGCTTACACCGACTCCTACGCTCCCACACTCGCGCGTACACCGACTCCTACGCTCCCACACTCGCGCTTACACCGACTCCTACGCTCTCACACTCGCGCTTACACTGACTCCTACGCTCTCACACTCGCGCTTACACGGACTCCTACGCCCCACACTAGCGCTTACACCGACCCCTATGCTCTTACCCTCGCACTTACACCGACGTCCTACGCCCTCACACTCGCGCTTACACCGACTCCTATACTCTTCACACTCGCGCTTACACCAACTCCTAACGCTCTCACACTCGCGCTAACACCGACTCCTACTCTCCCACACTCGCGCTTACACCGACTCCTACGCTCCCACACTCGCGCTTACACCGACTCCTACGCTCCCACACTCGCGCTTACTCCGACTCCTACGCTCTCACACTCGCGCTTACACCGACTCCTACGCTCCCACACTCGCGCTTACACCGACTCCTACGCTCCACACTCGCGCTTACAACCGACTCCTACGCTCCCACACTCGCGCTTACTCCGACTCCTACGCTCTCACACTCGCGCTTACAACACCGACTCCTACACGCACTCCAAGAATTATCCTCATATTGACTCATACTCATTTTGCTCGTATTAATAATTTCAGTTATTCCTTTCTGTCGCAGTTTACTGCGGTTTGATTTACGAAGATACTTCTCAATGGCTGACGTCGGATACGATCCACCCGTCCGCGTGAGGCGCAGGGCTTTCAGCCAGAGGGCGTTTACCGGCGCGCGACCGCCCCCGCCGGTCTCCGGTTACGGCTCGCACGCACGCACGGGCGGGCTGGCTGGCGGGCGCACGCGGTCGGTCCCTCCTCGCAGGGTATTCGATCCTTCTCGTGTGTCGCCTCAGTAGCTGCCCCGCCGCCGCCGCCGCCGCCCCCGCTGCTCGGAGGGGGCGATCAAGCTCGCAACAGATACTTTCCGCTGGCAGGGGACGGCGACCCCCAAGGGGGCGTGGGCTGTTAATTCTGGTTTACGCGGAACTAGTGACCTATAAGTGAAAGCTTTCTGCTATAATAATAATAATAATAATAATAATAATAATAATAATAATAATAATAATAATAATAATAGAGTGGAATAATAATAATAATAATAATAGAGTGGAATAATAATAATAATAATCATAATAATAATAATATAATAACAACAACAACTTGGTTAAAATTCCAGGTCATTCAAAGGACTGGGAAGTGCAAGAAATTGCTTTATTGGCACAGCTCACATTTTGCGCTAAGTTCTGTAGAAACAATCCCTTAGATCTCCTCCTTAGGTTGCAACCTGGAGTAGATTTTATACTCAGCCGACTTATAACACCTGTAGTCGTGATATCGGGGAACAACAACAATAATAATAATAATAATAATAATAATAACAATAATAATAATAAACCAGATCCTACAACAAAGACGCATATTCGCTGCAATCTGAAATTGATGCTGCCAATGGACTCGTGGAAACAGTGGAACATGTTCAAGGATTCTCGGAAGAGGACCTATGCCAAACAATTAAGAACATGGAAAACTGGAAATCCCCCAGAATTGATAAGATTAAGATTATTGGATTACGAAATTAACAGCCTTACATTCTCATCTAGCAAAGGCTGTTAATAAAATTTTAGAAAACCCTAAGAAACTCCCCGAATGACTCACTCGCGGCATCACGTATTTGCTACCCAAAGCGGGAGACAGCTCTTTTGCGAAGAACTACAGGCCAATCACTTGTCTGCGAGTACTTATATCATCACGAACAAACATAGCAACACCAGATTTCTCTTTAAAATGAACTTTTATTATATTCCTGTCACTTCGTAGGATTTAGGGATCGAAATAAGATCAGAGGGTGCGTTAGATTTCAACCAAGTTTCACTAATTAATAATACGTGTGCGCTAGCTTCAGAAAGAACATGAACAATTTCTGAGTGATGTCTTTAAAGATTGGGCGTGAATATGAAAGACAGACAAGCCGCGAAGAAATTGCGAGACGGACGCGTTGAGACTTGAGAGTGTAGCAGGGCTACTTGGGGTAGGTATAGAGATTAACGCCGCACTGGGGCCAATGCCACAGGCAGGAATGTCAAGGGGCGCGGTTTCCGGCAAGACTTCGTCATCTACAGGTTGCCAAAGTTCTGACATTGTATTTGAAAGCGTGTACTTCACAAGCAGAAAGAAATTAAAAATAATATTTAAAAGTAAAAATTAAATAATAATAATTTAAATGTAAGTGACAATTTTATAAACAAATTTTAAGGTTGCTCGCCATTTACAGGTAGCGAATCAACTTCACACATTCTGGTGATGCGTCTTTTCCCTTGTGTGGTATTTACATTTATTGCACCATCGAAAGACCATGTATTTTAGGTGAAAATTTGCAATACATTTTCTTAGTATTTCTAACCTCCGTGCTGTTAAATCTTCCCTGATTACTTTTCCACTTTTCCACGTACAAGTTTTCTTTTATTTTGAAATATTTAAGCCCTTTTCCTATAAGAAATGAATTTTCACTAGCTGACAAGCTAGTGTCGAAAATCCTGCAGCCGTCGGGACTCAAACCTGATTAAAGGAACTGCAGTGACATCAGTTGATGCACTGAACCATCTTTCCTGGTATATTTATGTTATAAGAAAATATTAATTCTTAATATTGTCATACAATGTGGGTACAGCCTACTTTCGGTCTTGATTTAACATCTGTTCTCTCATTGTACTGCTGGAGTTTTACTCTCATAGATTAATTATTTCGTATGAAAGTTACATCACATAGGTACATAACACTGAACCAAATTATGCAATATTGATTTCTCAAACGATACTACAGAGTAATACTTTCTTGGAAAGAAATGCGAGTACTATCAGATTGAGAAACATAATTGAATTTCTCTCTACAATTTGAATCAGATATAATGCGATACATTTCAATTGATGCAATACAATCTTAACTAATGAAAGTAGAATGTTGATAGAAATTATTATTCCTGGGATTGATTGATTGTTAGTGATTACGGGCGTATATACTAGTCATGGCATTAGACCCGTAAGTGTAGTGCAAATTTTCCTCGGGAGATCTTCCCTCTCGACTAGCGGGGTTTTCCCTCAACCAGGTATCTCCAACCAGCGGGACACCGCCTCAGCCGGGACAAGCTCTAAGCTCCCGACCAGTCTTCCGACATGGATAGTAATGTAGTGCATGTTACTGTGCGTTTAAGTAAGGGTCGAGGATATATAAAGGAAGAGGAAGGAAAGATCGCGCGCGGTCCATGGCCCGTTTGTTAGGGTGCTGCTCCGACATTCTCCTGGTGATGACTGGAGAAACAAAGGAAAACTACCGATCAGAGCAGCCGGCCGCAAGAATTCTCCTCCAGAGAGCGACAGAATTCGATCTAGCTGACAAGCTAGTGTCGAAAATCCTGACACACTCAGGACTCGAACATAAGACCTCCCGGACGGAGGCACTGCAGTAACATCATTTGAGTCACATATCCTGGTGTGGGTTCTTGAGTTAGTAAGGAATCAAATGAGGCATTTTGTTGCCTTCTGGCAAATGAGGTTCAGCAGCATGTCGGGAATCCTAGTGCAGAGGATTCACGCTCAATTTCCTGCTTTTTGAATTTTCTTAAATTCAAGTTCAAGTTTGGGGTATTCTGTAAATAATACAGAATATAAAGCAGAAAAGGTGAATATAGAGTTTATCCATGTTTGTTGATTGTTGCCACATTAGTCACTTTCGTCACATTCATACTTAAAAGAGACAACACATTCATATTCAATTAAGACTACATATTTGTGCTCAAAAGGCAAAACATCTGTACATACAATAGTCAAGGAGGGGGTGACAATAATCAATTACTATTGTTGGTTTGAAGGGAGCATCCTCTTCGAATTAACGATAATTAACTGTTCCTAATACTTCACCTTTCCTATCACCTTCGGCAAAGGTGGAAGTTTTCGCTGACCGGCAGGAAAAAATTCTTTACGAAAAGCTCACTAGAAAGCTCTTTGCAATGATAAATCCAAATTTGTTCCTAATCCAGGAGGCACAAAATAGGGAAAGTTTAAGATGCGGAAATACAAAGCATTGTTTCGTAAGACACAAAGGACAACGTATATTACTCGTATATAGATACCCTTCCAACTAATTCCCTAATCCCAACGTTTTCACAACTATATTTGCTAATGATAAGAAATTGTGTGCCATTCGCTGAATGCCATATGACCGTGTCCCATCTCCCTTCTGTCCCCAACGCAGCAGGTCAGCTGTTACAATTCAAGGTCTTCAATCAACTGATACTACGACAGGGCAAGGCACTATCACCAAATGCTTCTCGTAGCTTTGCACAATACTAACCAGCATTTCCGTCGTGAAGAACTGCATCTTCCACATTAGATAGCTGTTCCACTTCACTTACGTCTTTTTTGAAGCACCGCCTCAAACATACTAACATTTACATACGAGCTGTGATCCAACATGTAGACGGTGGCGGCATCTCTTTTAGGATCTAACAGGGATGCCAACGTATAGAATACATTTTACAGTACTGATCTAACAACCATTCTGTTGTTTCAGAAAATATAAGACAGTTCTCACAACTTATGCAATTACTCTCAAATTATGAAATTATTTTGGGTATGTATGAACATTTATATACATTGCGAATTTTGAATATGAACTACAATGTACGTGTAGCAGCACAAAATGCACACACAAACTGACAGATATATAGATATATACATTTTTTTGTTTTCCTCTAGCTTAGAGAAATAACAATAATGAGAGTTACTACTATCCATACAAACATTTTTAAATTTTCGTAAGAAAACGTCGCGAATCAAGCCTTAAAATGGATTCGTGGTGGATGAACAAACTATACTCCTGTTGCTTAATCTGAAGTTCCTTCTTCTAAAGAGGTAATTGGACTTCAATCTGCACCCTTCTTTGAAATATAAAATACGTACTATGGTGTCTATGAGAAGTCGGGATGCCCGTGAATAATCATACCGCGTGGTCAAATATGGATGATTTCCACCAAAGCAACACTTTTGTTCTTGAACTAAATGTATTGAAAACAATTACCACCTATTGATCTATGAGATTCCAAAGGAGCATCAAGCCCTCGCCGGCGATATTTTCTGAATAGATTCCGAGTTCTGCATCCCTGACAGTGGAGTGTATGTTTCTCGGCGGGATGCAGTAAGAGCGATAAGACAATGGTCTGTGGTAGGAAATGTTAGATTTCGGTCGAGTTTACACATGAGCACTATGAAACGTGAGCAAGCACGTACTGCGAGTACTTGTGCTTCGTAAACATCCTTGATTTCTCTCAAGGCGGCTCCACACATTCGCTATTCGGCGAACAGCGAGCAAGCGCTCGCCGAATCCCGAGTAGTGTGGATGGGTCGCTTGCTATTTGCCGAGTGACGAACATTCGGCGCTCGCCCTACCCGCCGCGTGTCGGTCTTTTGGACGTACATCAAAGGGAACGAACATTTGCCGAACACATTAGCTAGTCGGGATCGGGCGAGCAGTAGCTCGCTGCTCGGCGAATGCCGATTGTGTGGAGCCACCTTCAAAGTCGTGCGCATAGGGTGAGGGGTGCTGGGGAGTGCAGGGGGGGTGCAGAGGGGGGAGCGGAAATTTTGAAAAGATCCACGTATCTCCGTACGTAATAAATAGTTTTATTGTTTATAACTGTGATTATTTCCTGATATTCGCCTCTTTCAAGCTGATAGTTTGGAGAATTGATATACGGCATTTAAGAGAAATGTTCTCCAAACCATTTGGTAAACCTGTAAATGTTTATATGAAATGAATGAAATCTATTGAATTCGTTAATTGTATCATTAAATGTATAATTGTATTCTTCTTGTGGTTTGTTTTATTTATTTACTAGAAAAATATGTCATATGTAAACGAAAATTAATGGAAAAGAGAGCTCAGAGGGGAAAGCCCAGAAATGTAGTTGTCACTCTCTTGTTTTAGGTCTTCATCCTTGATTCCGAGTAATCGCGATTTACGAAGGTCTGGAGGTCATGCAAGCGCTGTATGATATTGCTTTATCAGCTAGACGCTTCCAGGAACGTTGCAAACTCGTATCTGTCACTGAGATATTCTGTTGCGGCATGTAGATACATATATTGAAATATCGTATATTCAAATGTAAATAAAATATATCGTATATTGAAATTTATATCCTATATTATAACGTTTATCGTATATTAAAATTTAGATAAAGTATGCAATTACGATACTAGCGGCCTGCATAAGAAAAAATTATGGAGAGCAAAACCACCCATAATGGGTTTCCAAAAGGTATGGCGCACAGGTCTAATGCATAGTTTTTCATGAATTTCTGCACGCGTTGAAAATTAATAAAATAGGAGAAGAAATGTAACAATATGTAAAATAAAAATGCTTTCAACTTATTCAAAATGTCTTGCAAATAGTGAAAAAGCTATATTGAATTGACCTGTAAAAGAACATGCTTCCCTTAGTTCCTGTCCCTAGTTCTCACGATAGTGTCCCCATTCCTTCAATTAAAACAGTCGCTCAATTCCGTTTGTTTTAAAAAATCGCGCTCCTTATAAAAATCATTATTATTTATTTTGCTTGTTTTATTTTTAAAACTATTATTCATCTTTCAACAATTTATAGTGAAAAGGGAAGTTGATTTATCGTGTTGGGAAGTGATTGTGAAGCTCAAGAAAACATGCGCAAATTATGTTCTCCCCCGTACGTCACATACAGTTTTTACTATTTTTTGACTACATAAATCAAATCAAATGATTGGAAGAGTCCTTCCCGCCCGCCTTGCAACCTCCGCATTCGCACCTCTTCGTTGATCTGGCCGGGTCCGCATTCACCGCTGCATTCACCCACACCGCCCCCGCCCCCTCCCCTCCCCCATCCGCCGCCGCTTCCTTCCTCCCCCTCCCCTCTCCAACAGCGCAACCACGAGCAGCGTCGCGCAACTTAGGGGCGAGTTTGGCGGCGGCGGCGGCGGACCCATACGTGTGTGAGGGAACTAGTTCTCAATAGCGCCCCTGCGTGGGACGCTCCGTATCGCGTCTACTGCGCCCGCCCGCCCGCCTGCCGGCCGGTGTCGCGCTCGCCGCAACGCCCGCCGCCGCCCCGCCCCCTCACCCCCCCCTTTCCCGGCTCTGTCCATGCGCTCGGCCCGGCTTCGCCCCGCTTCCGTCCGTGCCGTCGGCCCCGCCCCCCGCTGCCGCTTCCACTCCGACTCCTTAAAGGCCACCGTCCCCGTCATATCCTCCGTCCGTGCCGTCGGCCCCCCCCGCTGCCGCTACCACTCCGACTCCATACAAGCCTCCGTCCTGTCACATTCTCGCTCCGCTTCGGCCTGCCCAACAGGCTCCCATCCCCCCACATCCCGTTCATTCCCGCCTCCGTGCATGCACACGGCCTCGTTCCCGTCTCCGTCCAGGTCCCGACGCCGCCACTTCACTGCCAGATGTAACCCGGCTCCACTCCGCCCCGCCCCGCCCCGCCCATGCATCCAGTCCCATTCCCGCCACGCCTCTGTCTACGACCAAGTCCCGCCACATACCCGCCCCACTCTCCCCCATTCCGCTTCCCCGCTGCTTTGTCCCGTCTCCCCGCCTCACCCCCTATTCCGTCCAGGCTCCCGGTTCGCCGATGCCCGCCCCTTCCTCCCCTAAACTCCTTCTGTCCCTCAACTCCATCCAGACCCAAGACCCTGTCACATCCCCACTCCATCTTCCCCAACCCACCACATCCCAGCACCTCCCTTGCCCTGCCTCCTCCCCCCGCCCTCGCCCACGACTCTGTCCAGGCCCCCGACCCCACCAAACCCACGCCCCATTCTCCCCCCAAACCTGCCCTGTCCCACCTCGCCCCAACTCCATCCAGGCTCATGACCCTGACACATCCCCACCCTACCCTCCTCCAATGCGCCACCTCCCCGCCCTATCCATGCCCTACCTTCACCCCGTCTCGCCCCCGACTCCATCCAGGACCCCGATCCCACCACACCCTACCACCCCGTTTTGTTCTGTCTCCACCCCGCCTTGCCCCCCACTCCGAACACGCTCCCGGCCCCGCCACACCCTCGCCCCATCCTCCCCCAACCCCGCCCTGTCCCCCGACTCCATCCACGTCCACGCCCTTGTCACATCCCTACCCCTCCTCCCCCATCCCGCCCCAGCCTCGCTCTGCCTCCACCCCGCCTCGCCCCCGACTCTGTCCGGATCCCCGGCCCCGCCCAGCTTCCTCCTCCCCCGCCTTCCGCCTCGTGTGTCGGGCGGAGGTGGTCTTGTTCTCGCTGGATGCCGATACAGACTGGCGCGAGAATGGCGGCGGGCAGCGGCGGTGGGGGATTTAGGAAAACCTTGCCACTTGCCGCAACGCTGGAGGGGAGGGGGGATTCGCGTGGCCCCTGCACACGTCGTCGATTTCCTAAGGACAGAGATTCAATGCAGCACGCATCAGGGGCCGTAACACTGTTTTCGTAGTTGACGCGGCAGAGGCATGCACCTAAATGTTTGAAATGTGGAGATCAATTGTGTCGTTTTATGACTCCCGCTCTTTACAGTTGCACATAAAGAAACCGCATCACCTGAAGAAAATGGACATTCTGTATATTTCTAACAAATATGCTCTCAAAAATTGGTAATCATATATTTTATGTAGACTATAAGATGTTACCGGTACCATTACCTTCATAACTCACTCGAGTTTTGCAAACCAAGTGGTGTATTTTCGGGATTATATTGCAGATTGCAACTGTGGGCGAGATGATGCGTTTTTTTAGCACTACTGTAGTTATTCAAAATGTCGTTCTCCTTTCTCTTGCGGCAGTAAGTTGATTCTCTCCCGAAGGGCACGATGTGGGATAATAGTCAAAATCAGCAGCTGATTTGGCTTTGCATATACTTTTTATTTCAAGGGAGTAAATATTTTATTATAATTTCTTACTAATAACGCTCATTGCTAACGTGTTTGTATTGTAATTTACCTTAATAAGTACACGAGTTAGGGTGGGTATCACAGAGCTCACAACAACTTGACAGATTGCACTTCTCGCAAAAGTACGTAACTCACAGTTTTCAACTGCTTTTGACATTTAATAAATGAATAAATAAAGCTGCATGCACAAAGAATGCCGTAGCTTCTACTCATTCATAAGTGGATTTTAGATATCAGCTACTTGTTATTATAGTTTTTTTACTCTTTGATATTATATTTGAAAGGTTTTATTTGCAAGGTCATTTATTCGCCACTCAACAAGTCTTTATATTAAAATACACATACAATTTATAGTCGTTCATGAACTACATTACGATAGTTGACAAAGGCGGCCTGGTAAAGACCGAAACATCCCGCAATGTAAATAAAGTTATTTATTTATGGCCAAAACTTACGATATTGATAAATACAGCTAAGTATTGTAGCTTAGTCGGAGGTGCTCTAACCCTTGGATGTAAATCCTCGTAGTTTCTCTAGTTTCCTCCGATCAACTCTAGGCCGGAGCAGTAGCCCGAACAATGAGTCAACGACCGCGCACTACTCTTCCTTCCCCATCCCGACCCGTCTTTACCACCGTGCGATCATCTCTACAGAAATATCTTTTTGTGTATTCAAGCACAGATACCATAACTTAGTGGTTTGGAGGTACCTTCACGAATTCAAATTGGTTTACAGTGTTTGGTTGTTTGAGTAAGCTTATATTTTTGCATTTACGGAGCACAAAAACCAGAAAAAGCCACGTCTCTATAATTTACAAAAAAATAACCTAATCTGGAGAGTTTGATACAGATCTGTGATAGGCAGGAGATAGGCAGATCTGTGGAGGCATTGAGTTTCATTGAGAATTCATATTTTGTGAAGTTTTAAAGTGTCTTGGATTGTCACGTGTTCAGTAAACAACCATAATCCTCCAACGTACTCACTGAGTTCATTACAAAGACATTTTAATCTTACGGCACATCAACAAAACTCACTTTTTAACTTACACATAAAACAAAACACTAAACGCACATGAACTAGAAAACTCTCCGACAACACTGCGAGGATGGAAAGTTAGGCAACAACCACAGACACACTCGGACGGGGGACTAGGGAGACTGCCCTTCTGACACTGTCGGATCCAGGGCATGAGGACCATGCCCCCCCTAAAAGTTCTAAAGTTTTCGTTTATCTTCCTTCATTTGGCAAAATTGATTTAAATATTCATTTATGTTGAAATTATGTAATTGTTTAAACAATAATATTGAATTGTATCATATCTACAGTATATAAATAATATACAATGTAATAACAAATATGTTTATTATTTAACAAATATCTACGATGGCCCCCCTCCAAAAAAAACAAAAAACTATCGGCTGGATCCGCTACTGCCCCCTGAACAATTTCCAAGGGACCTCATAGCCGTAAGATATAACATTTTATTTCCGTAAACATTTTCTATCCCCTATTTTCCCCTTTTCAAATGAATTTTTTATTTTTCATTTAAGTCGCTTTAATAACAACTAAAGTTATTAGCGACCGCTTCTATTTTATAAATGAGTAACGTTTTAAAAATTATTATAAACGTGTAATAATAAGTACGAAAATGCTTCACAATTTTAATTGATTTGTCAAACTCAGGAAATTAGGGAATTTGTTATACAACTTATGGGACAAAGTTCTTCAGATCTAGCAACCCTGTAAATAGTTCAAGGTAAACCATTTGTATTTGTTAACGGTAATCACTGAAGTTATAATTTAATTCTCTTTATAGTACATTTTTTCTAGTAAAATACACTATGTCATATAAAAATACACAAAAAGTTCATATAATTGGAGGCCAGAAATATATTTGGCCCCTCTGGTTTAATCCTGCGCACGCCAATGGACACAACAGTTCGTCAGTCATTTGCAAAAAGGGGCCAAGTACATTGTAAGGAAAGGAAAACACATTTTGATCTTGTTTGCTCTGCTCTAGCGCGAAGTCGTATTTTAATCGATATTAAAATTAAGTATTGGCATTTATTAGTACTCTAATATTTATAATAACCCTAATGTTTCACGTCTTCACGTCACATATTCTACGTATTTATGAAACTACTGAGTATTAAATCTTTATACCGGAAGGGGAACATCACTATTCACGGAAATGTATGTAACTCAATTTTAACAAAAATGGGGCTTGAGACCCTTGTGTATACGACATGTTGGGTTTTAGAACTAGAGAAAGAAGAGGATGACTCAGAACTAGAAACAGAAGAAGAAACAGAAATATGAGAAAAAGCAGGACTAGAAGGAGAAGAAGAAAACGATCTAGAAATAAAAAGGAAGATGAGAAGAAGAAAAATAATTATAAGAAGAAAACAAAGAAGAAAAAGGAAGAAGAAGAAGAAACATGTGATACCTAACAACTATGTCGTATATATGGTGCACGATCACGGCCATTTTGCCATCTTTCCTCTCAACCCCACGCAGACGTCTTAATCTAAGAAAGAAGCGCAGTCTACCGCACAACGTCGGCACCCAATCTCTTCAACAGGCAGCCGAAAAGCAAGCGCGCGAGCACAGTGTATCTCCAAGGAGCGCGGGCTCGCCATTCTCTTTCGCGCGGAGGCGGCGGCAAAACCTCCCGGATTTCAGCCAGCGGCGTTAACAACGGGGCTGCCACGTTCGGCACAAGACGCGGGGCGTTTCTCAAAATTCTCAAGCGGAAGACGTTCCTGTTCGGCCCCTCCCCTCCCCTCATTTCCCCTCCACCTCCCCCCTCCCCGCCCCGCCGCCGCGGCGTTCTGCCCCATCCCTGCCGCATACCACGAAACAATGCCAGCACAGCCGCGGGGTTCGCGAGAAGGGGGGCGGGGGCGGGGGCGGGGGCGGGGACGGAGGCAGGAACGATCGATTCAAGGCGTTCGTTCATTCGTTCCTTCTCTCGCTTGCGGGCCGGCCTCTCATTACCGCAAAGCGCGGGAAAAGATTCGTTCGTTTCTTGGGTCGCGGCTGCGGCGGTGGCGGTGGCGGCGAGGACGGGGTGAGGATGAGAGGGAGGACGGGTGGGGGAGGGTGCGTTGCGGCGAAGCATCCCGGGAGGCGAGAGAGAGAGAGAGGGAGAGAGAGGACGAGATGGGGATCGGGGAGGGGACGGGAGGCCGGGAATTAAGACGTAGCGGCGAGGGACGGAGAGAGAGAGAGACACGCAGGAAAGAGAAGAGAGGTCAAGAAGTCACAGGGGATATGGAAATGTCGGCGGCTGGTGACTGACACGGAGAGCTCGCCCACTGAAGTGTAATGTTTTGCTCGCTCGCTCGCTCGCTCGATGTAGCCGTGCGTATTGTCTGAGCAGTTTTCTCAGGATTTTGTGCGGAATCCAGTCATTTGCAAGTGGTTTTAGGGATGGAGAAAGAGAAAAAATGTAGCTGGTTTCAATGGCTGTGAAAGCAGAAATATAATGTGGAGCCATCTTCAACATGATAACAAAAAATGTGACGAAATGATAAGAAAATAACTGCAGAAGATTATTCATGACAAAAACGCTGCAAAATCAATAGCACACTACTTCTTCAAAACTTCATCACAGAAGGCCTGTGTTCCATCTTCTCCTTTTTACTAACCTTTCCTGTGTACCTTTATCTTCCTACTTTTCTAACTTACTACCTTTTCTTCTCACTTTAATAACTTATTACATTTTTCTTCTAATCCATTTTAATATTTCATTCATTCACCAGACACTTAGTAACTCTTTTGTGTTCTCCTCATTAAAAATTATATTCTAATGTGGTGAAAATATTTTGTGATGTCCGCAACTTTTTTAATTTATTTCTAATCGTTTCGACAACTGAGGTCTTTAGCAAATCATTAATTCCACATTGAGTGAACAATAATTAATACCTTAATTAGTCAGAATTCAAATAATTTTGGTATTAATTAGTATATTATCCAACATTAATAATACATTGCTTCGCCAATTTTGGCAGAAAGTCTAAGTAGGTATTTATAGTTGTGCATACTTAAAAAATACGAACAAACAGATTGAATACAATGCACACATACACAGTAAAAACACGCATTCTTCAGTAGGTCAGAACGTATAATTATACACATCAAATACAATTTACATTGCTAGAATACTTTTTTAATTACATTTTATTAAATATGTGTTTAGCTTTACAGAACTGGATCACTCTATCTTCGTAATCTATAGATGTAAGAATTGACTCCGGACTCAGATTCTGCAGGCGTTTTTGTCTGAACGGATTGTATAGGGGGCGTTGGTTAATGATATGAGATGTATCAACAGAAATATTACAATGGTCACGTATAGGGGCTGGAGTTCTTTCTATTAAGTATAGGTGACTTGGTCTGCAGTGTTCAGTTCTAATCCTTGTAATAGCTACTTCATCTTTTTTGTTGAGGTGATTTTTAATTTTGAGAGTGTGGAAATTATTTATTTGTTTACGATGGGCACTCGACCTTAAAGTTTTCCACCTGGTATTCCATCTACCTTGCATTTACTTTACCCAACTTAGTTTTTTTCGAAATGTTTCGCGAAATGAATGATTTGTCTTTTACAAACGGTTTGCGAATCAAATCACATGGAAATTTAATATGTACGTAAAACTTAATGAGAACGATAGTTGAGGGAAATTGTAGTTTAGTTATTAAGAATTGCGTTTAAATTTTTGGTCACAAGTCAGTTTTCTATGAATTTCTAATATTAAATAGTGTTGTCCTTTTCACAAATAGGAATTGAATAGAAAAAATAGTCTCTAAGATGCCTTAGACCAAAAGACGAAAAAATATTCTTAATAAATGAAAAGTGATATAAAATTCACTCGTATTTCGCAATGTGTGGATGTATGTAACTTACAAATTGTAGTATAGAAGCAAACCTGAAAAAATAAGAATAAGTTGAGCGAGGAGCATAAGTAGATACAATTTGCATTATGAAACGCAACGAAATGGTGAAATGGTAATATGTAGGAAAGACAACAATTTCTCAGAAAATTATTGACAGACTTATGCAGTAAAAATATACACATCTCATCACTAATTACTCATTAAAAAACAATTTTTTAATAAATATTATCAAATAAGAAATAATGGACATTACAAACTGTGAAAAGGAACGAATTCTATCCAAAATTACATGGTCCCTATAATTCACAATAAATATCTCTTGAGAATGATTCCTAAAATAACAATAATAATTCCTAATTTAATTATCTCGTATCAATAATACCATTTCTAAACTTCTACAATATGCATTTTTTTCATCGAACTGAAAGGGTTTATAGTATAGAACTAGCTATAACTTGTAAGGAAGACTGGACTTATAAAATAGACAAAATTCTTAGGTTCATTGTAATATCGACAGGTGGAAAGAGGACATTTTGAAGACGAGGAGAAATGACTCATGAGATAAAGGGATTTGACATGGAATGTTCGAAAACAGTGACAGAAACGAATGACGTCTCAAAACATGTGAGTGAACAACCTCTTGGCGGACGGGAAAACCTAATTTAATGTACGCAGATCGATACCTCCCACGGTCTAGATTCCCCGCAAAGCTCAACTACAATTTGAAACCACGGAAACAGTCAAGAAAAACAACGTTCACAGGTTAGACGTGAGATCATCACTGTTGAAGGGTCGTTAAAATGCATTTTAAGGCTAACACATCAACGTGTGATGGTATTGTCCTGGATCAGTATTTTCTACTACAAGTTTTTAGGAAAAAGTTTCCAAGATTCTAATAAAAAGGGTTCTTTCCGTATTTCTTAGCGATAAAAATGAATGATAAATGCAAATGGCAAAGTGCCGGAATAGGTAGAACGAACACACTTGTACTGTTTACAGGATTGGAACAATAGATTCACCAATATTTCGCCGATTGCATTATTCAATTATTATTATTATTATTATTATTATTATTATTATTATTATCATTATTAAATCGATATCTTCTCAATATTAATTTAATATTGATCGATTGATTGTTCGTGATTTCGGGCGCGTCTACTACAGAGGTCATTATTCCCTTAGGTGTAGTGCGTGCTTTTCCCCGGGAGGTGCCGGCGATCTTTCCCCGCTGGATGGCGAGATCCGGCGCCGACCTACCGTTTCTCTCAACCAGGTATCTCCCACCAGCGGGGCACCGCCCCAGCCGGGACAAACTGTAAGTTCCTGACTGGTCTCCGGGCATGTGTGGTAGTGTACTGCATGTTAGTGTGTGTGTAAGGGGTGAGGATAGGACAAGAAAGAGGCAGGAAAGATCGTGCGCGATCCGTGGCCCGTTTGAAAGGGTACTGCTCCGGCATTCGCCTGGTGATGATCGGAGAAACCATGGAAAACTACCGATCAGAGCAGCCGGCCGCTAGAATGCTCCTCCAGACAGCAACTGAATTCGACCTAGCTGACAAGGTAGTGTCGTAAATCCTGCCGCCATAGGGATTCGAACCTAGGTTAGAGGGACCGCAGTGACATCAGTTGATGCACTGAGCCATCTCTTTCGGCCGATTTAATATTGATACTTTCGTATTATCGATTCCACAGTGTCGATACTTAATACAGCGGAAACAAAAGTTACCAGGGAAAGCATTGTTACGTCCCGTTCCAGAAGTTGCCAACGGAGTAGAGTACAGTAGCGATTTTACAATACTATAACAAAAGAACGAAAAACCGATATGTAGCTATTATCTGACCGTAAGCACTGATATTTGAGATATTGGTTGACTTTGATACACGAAAGACAATGCAATAAATAATAGTATTTTACTTCTCATTCATGGAATTTTGAGGATAGAAAATACTTTAAATAAGTCATTATTTTAAATAAATTTAAAAAAATTCTGCAACCCCAGCTACATTTTATTCGAAGTGAAGGAAAAAAATAGTTTTAAACAACGTTCGTAGAGAATAGTGTGAAGTTCCCGAACACTGTAATAAGTGATACACCACTTGTATACGGTTGACTTAACATCTATTCCACTACGATACATATATTATGGATAATATTAAAAAAAATATGTATAAGTTTTGTCGCCAGGCGACATTGCCGCAAAACGAATTGCTAGAGAGCGGGCCTTATCGGGTCCGGGCGCCGGGGCGGCACAGCGGCCGGTGAGGTCAGCGCGGTGTGTCATCCCCTATAGAAGGGCGCCGTGACACACAGGGCGCCGTGACGCACAGGGCATACGGGCGCACTTTGACCGCCTCCCCGGCGTGAACTCTGTACTGTAAGGGATGGCCAAACTCACGCCGGGGATGGCAGCAACCCCAAGAGTAAACCGAGAGTCTACGTCACACTAAGGTTGAGTCAGGACACCCCTTGCTCCGAGGGCGGGTATATAATCTGCGCCCTCGGAGCTAGCTAGACAGAGAGACTCAGAGAGTGTGGTATACAGCAGTGTGTGGAAGCAGACGTCGAGAGAGCTCTTCGCCGGCAGCGCCTAGTGTCGGGGAGACCAGTTGGAAGGGTGGGCCGCCAGCGGCGAAGGCACTGCACAGGACTCCTGACCGCGGCTTACGGGCCGTTTGGCCAGGCGGACCGCTAGTGCCGGATCCTCTGTGTGGCACTCCTGACCGTGGCCTTCTCGGTCATTGGAGCCGCTGTCTGCGCTTCGACAACGGAACGACCCTGCCTTAGTGTGACGAAGACGCCGGAGCCGACGGACGCAGGGGCACGTGTGACACGAGGAGCAGGGACCAACATGTAAGCTAAAAAATAAACAGGCATGTTAATCAGAACTACGCGTTTACTTGATCCCTTTATGTCCCGTCGCGACATATTGGCGTCAGGTGTGGGGTCTAGCTGCAATAGGAATTTGATTTTCCATTTGTCTGGGAATGTTTCGCAGAAAATGTATTTAATTCTTAAGGAGTACTACTCAAAATAATGTTCGGCCAACATTCAACAAAATCCGCTGCAGCTCGACCCACCTAGGTAGGCGGGATCAAGGGAAGCGCGTAATCAGTATATCGTTGTTCTTCTTATGAGAAAAGCGCTAAATTAATAAAATGGATTTGTCCGGGAGCCAACCAAATGACCCGTGGGATTTTTTTTCCTCAATAAATCCAATCAACGCCGATGAAGTTCCGGCCCAGACTCCGCTAGCACCCACGAGTACTCTATTTAACTGGATTCCTATTTTCAATGGAGAGGACGGCGTATCCGTAGACACCTTCCTGAATCGTCTCAAGTTGGTTAGCCATTATAGCGGTTGGGATGAAAGACAGACGATAGGAGCGGCAAGGCTGCATCTAGCAGGCACAGCAGCAGAATTCGTAGAAAGCAGTCCTCAGACAGTTCAGTCATATGCAAATTTCACCAAATCCTTAACCGAGCGCTTCACTCCGCGGCACTCCAGGGCGACAATAGAAAACATGTTGTGTAACTGTAAACAGCAACCCCTAGAATCCGTAAGAGAATTCGCCACGCGACTAAGACGTTTAGGAAAATTACTAACCGCCGCCACCCCGAACAGTGAGCACGCAGTTATTCAGAAGCACTTAAGCGACCGGCTATTGTCTCAATTTTTGTTAGGTCTGAAGGGGGATGTAGCACGTTTTGTATCCATACGAGACCCGGCAGATTTAGTACAAGCAGAAGAATTTGCATGCTTAGAGGAGGCTAATGCCAAGGTGTACCCTTCCGTGGCGAACGATATCGGCACGTTACAAAATACTCTTATAAATTTAATCGAGAGCAGACTGTCCGGCCAGCCCTTGCCCCCCCGGAGTTCACTTCATGTCCCACCCACAGTATCAAACTCCCCATTACTTCAGGGTACTTCAAGCGCACATGGTAATTTCAGCGCGACCTACCGTCAGAACCCCCCGACTCACTACGTGGACGAAGGGCGTCAGTATCAGCACCCGCAGCCATTTTTTCCCGCGCACATTTCACAGAACGGAAGCCCGGCACCAGGTCGCGTTCAAGCAGTCCATGTTGCCAGCGACAACCCGCCACGAAACCCCCGGAGTTGCTACAAGTGCCAGGAACTCGGCCACATAGCGCGCTACTGTCCAAAAAGGATTAACAAGTGCTATAATTGCGGCGAACATGACCACCTTAGTAGGAACTGTCCCTTGGCTATGTGCGGTAGGTGTAATCAATCTGGCCACCTTCCGGTGGTATGTCCGAGCCTTTCAGTCTCCTCCAGTGCGGGAAACGGGCAAAACCCGGCCACAAGGCCGGGGACGAATTAATATTGGCCGTTAAACCGGAAGTAGGGATGACTATCAACATCTCCATTTTAGGAAAGCCAAGCAAATTTTTAGTAGACACGGGAGCGGCACTTACGATAGTTCATAGCAGGGCATTTCCATTCGACCGACTCCCACTGACCGCGTATAGCACCCCGGTAAGGAGCGCTTCGGGTCATAAACTTCATACCCTAGGTCAAAGCTTCGTTCCGTTCACAATTGACGATCAGGTATACGCCCACGACGCCTTAGTAGTAGATATGGGGGATGTCCATTACTCAGGTATTCTTGGGTTAGATTTTATGGTGAGGCATGGCAGCCGCGTCTCCGTAAAGGAACGGAAAATGGAAATTTCAGGTGGACATATAACCAAACTAGAATCCCGGAAAGTCAAATCAACCTATTACAGTGAGAATACAAACCTAGTCCAACTCGTAACCGAGGAGCCAGAGAATGACTGCCGAAGTAAGCAAGGGAACACAGAAATCAATGTTAATGAGGAAAACAGTGAGATTAGAGTGCAATCCGTCTACAACAGCATTGAAGGAAGCGAAGTTAAGATAGATAAAATGAGTAGCTGGGGTGAGGAGGTGGAACCCGTAGAAATAAGAAATGAATTAGCAACCAGTATCGACCTTTTAGGGCACGTGGAAACCGAATTAAGTGGAGAGATTCTTGTCCCGATCACCGTGTCAGGCGGGGAAGGCTCTGTTACACGGCAGAGCGACGGTTGGAGTGGGGACTTAGCGGAAGAGGTGGGCGCGAGGCCAGGCCGGACCGAAGGAGAAGCGGAAATTCATTGGCAACCCTGTGAGGAGGGCAGTTCTACGGTCGCGAAGCTAGTAGATCTTGATGGAAAGAATCACGGTATTTCAGGTATGTCGCTGAGTAAAGGGGAAGGAGTAGCTTTGGTGTGTACAGACGTTTGGGGGTCTATTGACGGCGAGTTAAGTGCAGAAGTTCTGAGGCCAGTAGATGTGTCACCAAAGGAAAATGTTATGGTGGTGCCACATTCAGGGAAGGGCCCGAGCAACGGCATTTACTCGAGCGAGACGAACGGTCTGTCGTCACCGGAGAACGATGAGCCTCCCATAGGGAAATGCGATGATGCGGGAGAAATACGTGAAGGAGATCAAGGTACATTAGCCGGCAAAGGGGAAGACATTGTAGCGGGTAGTGGTGAGCCGCACAAGGTGGCTGAGAGAGTAAGTACTACCCAGGAAGATGCCCCTGGTAGAATCATTACAGTAGAAAAAATTACAATAAATCCTCACACAATTTTATTTACGAGCACTGAGGTTTCTGGCTTTGAAGGAAGGGAAATTGAAATTCTAGATCAATATAAAGAAGTTAACATTTTACCCACCCTAGCGACTGTCACGGCGGAAGGCCGCGCGCCCCTCCTCTTATGTAATGAGACTAGTCAGCATAAAGTGTTGCGTAAGGGCTCCGCGATTAGTTTCCGCGTATGGGCGACCGACGCCGAAGTACCCCGCGTTGCGAACCTTGAAGCCGAATTAGAAACATGGCCGGAGGAACCTGTCGAAGAAGATCTTCTGTCACAATTTGATTTCAGCTCCACACCTCCGGAAGCCGTCAATAGTTTAAAGGAACTCATCCTAGAGTATAGAGAAACATTTGTCCACGGAAAGATACGACTAGGCTGCACAGGTGTAGTAAAACACTCCATCGAAGTAGAGGACTCAAAACCGATTAGGAAAACTCCGTACAGAATACCACACTCCCAGAGAGATGCGTTAGAGAAAGAAATTAAAAACATGTTAGACCAGGGCGTCATATCACCCTCCACAAGCCCCTGGTCCGCACCCATTATTCTTGTAAGGAAAAAGACAGCGGAGGGAGAACCTATCAAGTATAGGCCGTGTATAGATTTCCGAGCTCTCAATAACGTCACCAAAAAGGAAGTGTTCCCCATTCCAAACATGGACGAAGTGTTTGACCAACTGGGTGGGTCCAAATATTTCAGTATTTTAGACTTGTGCAATGGGTACTGGCAGGTGGAAATGGAGGAAACTAGCAAAGAGTTTGTAGCTTTTAGCACCCCCTATGGGCACTATCAGTGCAACAAAATGCCTTTCGGACTAGCCAATGCACCGGCCACCTTCATGAGGCTTATGAGCACTGTCATGGACGGCCTAGGGAACAATGGTTGCGTATTCTACTTGGACGATATTCTCCGGTATGACCAAACAATAACGTCCCACTTAGCGGGACTAAGAGAGATTTTTAGGAGACTCAATAAAGCCAACTTAAAATTAAGACCGAATAAGTGCCAATTTTTTAAAAATCGCGCGCTTTTCCTGGGTCATGTCATTTCCGAGAAGGGAATAGAACCAGACGAAGAGAAAACAGTAGCCATCCGTAGTTTCCCCGTACCCCAACGTGTAAAAGAACTACAGTCCTTTTTGGGTCTCGTTGGATTCTATAGGAAGTTTCTTCCCAACTTCTCCGCGGTAGCAGCCCCTCTCACCGATCTCACTATGAAAGGCGCGGAATATAGATGGGAGGATCGCCATCAGAAGGCGTTTGAAACTCTGAGGGACAGCCTCTCTTCATCTCCGGTTTTACGATTCCCCGACTTCTCGCGACAATTCATCCTCACAACGGACGCCAGTTCGAACGCGGTAGGGGGAATTCTATCACAGGAATTCGAAGACGGCGAACACCTAGTTGCTTGTGCTAGTAAGAAACTATCTAAGACGCAAAAATCCTACTCCGCAACAGAATTGGAGTGCTTAGCCATCGTGGAGATGCTACGTAAATTTCGCGTTTATCTACTAGGCCGACATTTTGTACTATGCACAGATCACAAACCACTCAGGTGGCTGTTGTCCACGCCAGAACCAAAACCGCGGTTAGCCAGGTGGGTGATGGAAATTGCAGAGTACACATTCACGGTCAGATATACCCCCGGAAAGGAAATCTCTCACGCAGACGCTCTCTCTCGCATCCCGGAGCCGATCATCTCGGTTGTAGGTACTAATGTTGATTACGAGCCGGTATGGGATAAAGCGCGCATAGCCCGCGAGCAAAGGGGCTGCCCTCACCTCCAGGAATCTTTCAAGCGCGTCGAATGCCATGACCCGCGCTATATCCTAGACCGGGATGGCGTCCTGTATCTAGTCCAAACCCCCGACTCAGGACCGGTATTCACGATTTGCGCACCGTCCTCCATGCAGCAGTATATTTTAAAACACTGCCATGATAACCCTTTGGCAGGGCACTTGGGATTAGAGAAAACTCTGGATATAGTGAAACGGTATTTCTACTGGCCAGGCATGTATACGGATACCCAGAAGTACGTAAAAAACTGTATACCGTGTTTAAAGCGGAAGGGAATTCGAGAGTCGGTCCCTATTCAACCAGTAACGGAAGCGACGTATCCTTTCGAAAAGGTGGCACTAGACATTATGGGCCCTTTTAAGACATCACACAAGGGAAACAGATACATTCTTACTTGCCAGGACTATTTCACGCGCTACCCAGAGGCATTCGCCATTCCAGATCAAACCGCAGAAACAGTGGCCAGGACATTTGTAGAAAATATAGTGACACGGCACGGTACGCCTAAGTATTTGCTCACTGACAGGGGATCCAACTTTACATCTAAATTAATGGGAAACGTTTGCAAATTATTACAAATCAAATCCATATTTACTACAGCTTACAACCCAGCCGCCAACGGACGGTTAGAAAGAGCTCATCAATCTTTTTCCGCCATAATGTCGCATTACGTTGAACAGGACCACGGGGACTGGGACGAACATTTAAATTATGCCCTTTTCGCGTATAGGAATAGCAAACATCGTATAACAGGGTTCTCACCCGCCTACCTAGTCTACGGCAGGGAATTAACTATGCCATGGGAGGAGATACTGGTCCCTGCTCCACCGTGTTATGCGGAAGACCCCCCATACGACTATGTGCTACGGAAAAGGCTGCAAATCGCTCACGCCCAAGCCAGTGAGCACAACGCTTCTAACACAGCCTATGAACACGAACAGAAGAATAGAAAGCTAAGACTTCAGACGCTGAATATAGGAGACCTAGTACTCCTGCGAAATATGGTATTGTCACCGCATCAAACTAAGAAACTCGCACCAAGATGGATAGGACCATACAGAGTTACTAAGATCAGAAGTGCGGTAACCTTCGACATACAAGAATTACAGGAAGGCCGCACGCTTACAGCTCACCTGAGAAATCTGCTACTGCTGCCATCAGACATCACCCCCCAATCCCCTAAGGTACTGCTGGAAGCCAACATCCCTGTCACTGATCCGGAACTATCCAGGGCACATCACTCAACCGATCATCCCGGGCGTACAGATACCCAACCTGCCCAGAATACACCACCATCATCTGAAACTTCACCCACGTGCCCGCCACCCCAAAAAGCACCTGATCCACCGAGACAAACCGATATCCGGTTTACACAGAACCCACCGCCAACCTCTGAAACTCCATCAACATCCCAGTACCCGCCTCACTCAAGATATAATCTACGACCCCGCACGCAGCGATGGCGAAATACTAGACAGTACTTCGCCTGGTGGTGCTCCAATGCAGAAGACCAACCAGGGAACACCAGATGGCTGGGCAGTACACCCCCACCCATGCAGCATCCTAGGACACCAGGCCGCACCCTGTTCTCTGAACCGGGGGAAGATGCTGTAGAGCTATTGGAGAAAGCACCAGAGCCAGACTACTCCACCTGTGGGCGCCCCAATACAGAGGACGCTCACGCTTTGCACCAACCATCCTCAGACGCTACGGCCGGCCGCAACACCATCGTTACTCGGCTGCCAGGCGGAACTCTCCAACCAGCAATCCACACACCTGCACCTTCGCTAAGAGCCTCCCGCAAGCGCCACAACCAACGAAGGCGCAAGGCGTACTGACAGAAGTGGGGGCGAAAAGGCAAACATGAACTGGAGAGAATAGACAGTCAGCATTCCTCCCAACCCTCATAGTGCCTCGTTTGTTCTGGTAGCACCATGCAGATCCAGCGTCCGCAGTGATATTCCTGATGGCCATCTACCAAGCGGGATCCGCAGCTCCAGGGACGCTCTACGTACCTCAGCAGGAACTGACATTCCCAGTCCTAAGCGAGTGTTAATGAGAAGAAAATTAAAAATGTTAGTGTTCAGTGAGAAGCAGACAAGAAAGACGTCAGTGTACAGTGAGAAGTGCTAGTGTTAAGTGAAAAAAGAGAAGAATATATATATGAGTGTCGTGGAAAGAAATAAGTGTTATTGATAAAATTGGTTTTAAGCTTCTTTATATGTATGTCTATGTGTTCAAGTTTCTATACATAACGAATGATCTTGTATCCCTTTTCTGTAATGCGTTATATAATGTATATCTGTATCTGTAAGTACGAATAGAATAACTAGTGTCACGTGCCTCCTGTTTTCGCCGGCGGGGTGATGTCGCCAGGCGACATTGCCGCAAAACGAATTGCTAGAGAGCGGGCCTTATCGGGTCCGGGCGCCGGGGCGGCACAGCGGCCGGTGAGGTCAGCGCGGTGTGTCATCCCCTATAGAAGGGCGCCGTGACACACAGGGCGCCGTGACGCACAGGGCATACGGGCGCACTTTGACCGCCTCCCCGGCGTGAACTCTGTACTGTAAGGGATGGCCAAACTCACGCCGGGGATGGCAGCAACCCCAAGAGTAAACCGAGAGTCTACGTCACACTAAGGTTGAGTCAGGACACCCCTTGCTCCGAGGGCGGGTATATAATCTGCGCCCTCGGAGCTAGCTAGACAGAGAGACTCAGAGAGTGTGGTATACAGCAGTGTGTGGAAGCAGACGTCGAGAGAGCTCTTCGCCGGCAGCGCCTAGTGTCGGGGAGACCAGTTGGAAGGGTGGGCCGCCAGCGGCGAAGGCACTGCACAGGACTCCTGACCGCGGCTTACGGGCCGTTTGGCCAGGCGGACCGCTAGTGCCGGATCCTCTGTGTGGCACTCCTGACCGTGGCCTTCTCGGTCATTGGAGCCGCTGTCTGCGCTTCGACAACGGAACGACCCTGCCTTAGTGTGACGAAGACGCCGGAGCCGACGGACGCAGGGGCACGTGTGACACGAGGAGCAGGGACCAACATGTAAGCTAAAAAATAAACAGGCATGTTAATCAGAACTACGCGTTTACTTGATCCCTTTATGTCCCGTCGCGACAGTTTAAAATAGCTCGTCACTTGTCAATAACCACCAGAGTGGAGGGTAGGTCATTGGCTTAGGATCTAAATCTGAAGTAGATGTACCTTCAATATTGGACAGCGACATTATGCAATGTCTAAAAGATACTATTACTGGTATCATGTAAAAAATATCGATTCTTTAACCAAAGCAACATATCCAGGGTGCAAGGTCGGTGAAGGCGTGATCGTCGCATGCGGACTGCAAATGCCTTCGCCTTTGCTCCCTGCCGCACCACCCACATCACCCGCTGCGACGCCCGTGACTTATGGGTCCCATACATGCTCACGCCAGGCTTCACGAACTTTCAGTTGAAAAACCGTCACGATTCATTACGAACAATTAAGTAGGTAGCAGCGGCGAAAATCAACCTCGTCCATTGTAGCTGAGTAGAAAACCCGCTAATTTGTAATGTAGCAGCCGTATCAACTCTCAAAGAAAGCTTGCAAGTGTGGATTGTGGCGAAGGAAAATATTTCGCCGACATAGTGTTCCCATAGGTCACACAGCGGCGGCGGTCTCTCATTGACTACCCACACTAACCAGGCTTGCTTCTATTTGGTCTATTGCTTCACAAAAGACGATTGCAAGACTCGTTCTGAATAAATGCGACCTCGTAGATGATAAGAAGCCGCGTTTCACAGTAGATGGGGCCTCGTAGACAGCTGCAACCTCGCTTCACTGTGGACGGTTGCGAGCCCCGTTTGACATTAGGTTGGACCTCGTAGATTATTACAAGTATCGCTTGACGGTAAATGGGACCTCGTGGATTGTTGCAAGCCTCGCTTGATGTTATATGGGGCCTCGCAGATCGCTACAAGCCTCACTCGACAGTAGACGAAACCTCATAGATGGTCACAAGCCTAGGTTGACAGTAAACGTCTTACAAGCCCCGCTTGCCAGTAGATGGGACCCTTCAGTGAGACGATTCGAAACCAAAATATCGAGACCTAAACAGTCACGAGTACACGGTGGGCACAGCGGTGATCGTCCCGAGACGGTCTGCGAAAGATGTCTTCTCCGCTCTCGCCTCCCCGCCCTCCGCGTCCCACACCGCCCCGCCCCCAGGACTAATGAAGGCGGGGAGAGACAACCTCGTAGATTGTCGTTAGCCTCAATTGACGGTATACGGGACCTCGTAGATAGCTACATGCCTCAGTCGACAGTAGACGAAACCTCATAGATGGTCACAAGCCTCGCTTGACAGTAAACGACTTGCAAGCCCCGCTTGCCAGTGCATGGGACCTTTCACTGTCACGACCTCAAACGAAAATATCGACACCTAAACAGTCGCGACGAGTCTAAGTACCCGTTTGGCAGAGCGGTGATCGTCCCGCGGCGGTCTGCGGTGGATGTCTTCCCCGCTCTCGCCTCCCCGCCCACCGCGTCTCTCCACCCCGCCCCGCCCCCCAGGGCTAATGAAGGCGGGGAGAGGGGGAGAGGACGGTACGCGCGGTCGAAGCGCCTGCGAGGATTACTTCCCGTGTTTGTGCTGCCCGCCGCCACCGCCGCCGCCGCCGCCTCCACCCTCGCCACCGCCGCCCGCGATTTTCGCCCGCTAATTGGTTTCCTTGCAGCAATCGATTCCCGCGCCCTCCCAGCCGCCGCCGCCCTCGAAGCCGCGAGTCCTCCCGCAGCCGCGGGAAGCCTCCACAGTCACCGCCCCGCCCCCTTCCGCCCCCGCCCCCGCCCCCGCCGCCGCGGCCGCCGCCGCCGTCGTCGCGGCTCGCGTCCTTGCCAACGGCGAGGCACCGTTACTGGCCACAGAGTTGCCGCCGCAAAGGCAGACTCTTCTTACACACCTGCCTACTTCAACTCTGCCACGTTGAGGTCATTGTCATCGCCCATGGTTAGTTAGTTAGTTAGTTAATGCCTTATTTTACGTGACGAGACTCGGGCCATCAGGCCTGCTCTTCCGTCTGACCACGCAAATTTCGCTACGCTGCTTTACCAACTAGAGGAGAAAGAAGGTATTATCTAATGGTCATTGTCATTCACCACTGTTGACTGATGATTGTGTTCTTTGTTATTATCAACCTTGTGGGTAGCAGTAATTAATGCAGTCAACCAACAATATAATGTAATTTCATCTATTATTTGTTAATACTAAATTATATCATTATATAGAGATTAACATGAACGGTTTTGTTGTCAAATTTAGCCTTGTTGATGGCAATGCGGCCTCCTGATGGCAATGCGGCCTAATTTAGCATTATTGTCTAGTGTCTACTGACTTTAGCATTATTGGCAAAGCCGTCAAAGTTATGTATTGTACGACCAAAAAATTCAAACGGATCGCACGATAGCAGTAATCAAACCGGATATTGTTATCCGGTTATAGATTTATAGAAAAAATCGTGTCTACTTGTAGATGTTGCTGTGCCTTGTGATCAAAATGTCGTAACCAAGAAGGTAGAGAAACGTCTTAAATACAAGCGTTTGGAAATCGAGGTCATCCGAATGTGGGGTGTAAAAGCACAGGTCGTCCCGATATTAATCGGAGCTCTGGGATTTGTTCTGCAAAATTTGTGTAAGAACTTGGCTAATCTCCCAGGGAATTCAAAAGACTGGGAAGTGCAAGAAATCGCTTTATTTAGAACAGCTCACATTTTGCCCAAAGTATTGTAGAGGCATCGACAGTCCCTAGATCTTCTCCTTAGGTAGCTGGTTGCAACTTGGAGTAGATTTTATATTCAGCCGACTCATACCATGTTTAGTCGTGATGTAAAGGAATATTATTATTATTATTATTATTATTAATAATAATAATAATAATAATAATAATAATAATAAATCTTGGGAACGATTAAGCAAGGCAATGAGTATAGGAGATGTCACAACAACGAACTGCACTGAAACATTGAGGAAATTTCAGACACAATCAGGAAAAGAATAATTTCTTTCTATGGTCACCTGAAAAGAATGGAATCCTACAGATGCACAGGAAGATTGTTCAACTTCATAATAAAATTAAAAATGGATAATACTTGGGGCAAAGAGACAAAAAAATACAACTAATATAACACCACAAGATCTTCAGAACCGGACACAAATTAGACAAGTCAAAAGTTATTTGTAGAGAAACCTAAAAAGAAGCCTGGAGCCACCTGGACAGAAGAGAGAAAAGGAAAACATCGGGAGAGGGTGAAAGAATTTTGGAGGAAGAAGAAATTGGAAGGAAAGAAGGAAGGAAGGAAGGAAGAAAGGAAGAAAGGAAGGCAGGAAGGAAGGCAAGAAGGAAGGAAGGAAGGAAGGTAAGAAGGAAGGAAGGGAGGGAGGAAGAAAGGAAGGAAGGAAAGAAGGAAGAACCAGTTGAAATAAACGTGGTTCACAGTGGCCTATGAATTACGTGGTGATAGATGAGAGGTGATCGTGGCCTTTTTGAAACAGCATTCGCCTTATGACCAAAGGAAACCACAACGGTCAGGATGGCCGACCCGACGATTTGAACCCGGACCTCCCGACTGCGAAGTCAGCGCACTACGCACCGAGTCACTTCGCTCGGTTCAGAGTCGCTTGCACGCTGCCCGTACCGTTTCCCCCCCCTTTTTTTTTCGGTTTCCCCTCCACAGTACCCCTCAGAAAGCGGGAATTTATTGTCTTAATTTCTATACAGTTAACTGCTGCCTTGCGGCTTAAGCAGCTGAGAGGGAGAGATTTTTGTTTGTCTAACTAAAATTAACTAAAACTAACTTAATTTTAGTTTAAATCTAATTTTCTAATTACTAATATAGCACTTTGGCAAACATAACTTAACAGAAAAGATTTTTATTATTTTATTTATCTTAACCCTAAGTAAAATTTTTTTAGAAATTGAAATCTTTTTTGTTTTTGTTGCCCGTACCGTCGTTTCTGCACTATTCCGTTTCTGCTCAGTGTAAATTCCTGGCGGTGCCGGGGAGACAGCTCACACACGGCGGCAAGGGGGCGACGCCGCCGCCGCTACCTGTGCGTCCGAAATGAGGGTGCGCGCGCGGTCGGCCGGGCGGGCGGGCAGGTAGGCGGGCATCCGCCCCTCACACGCACCCTGCCACCCGCCCGCCCGTCCGTCCGCCCTCGCGCGGGTATTTTTGGCCATATGAGCAGGGCGTCCGCCACCACGACCGCACCGCGCAGCCGCACCTAAAGAGAAGGGCCGCGGGAGGCGCCGCCGACACGTCACCGCGGAGGGGCGCGCTTTCAACACGTGAAGGCGGCTCCACACATTCGGCATTCGCCGAGCAGCGAGCTGCTACTTGCTCGTCCAATCCCCACTACCTGATGTGTTCTGCAAATTAATGATCTTGTCTGTCCGAGTGACGCCGCGTCGAAGGCTGTGTTGCCGACGTTTCGACCGTCTTGTCGTGGTCTTCCTCAGGGCTGGTCAGAGCTGGACCAGCCCTGACGAAGACCACGACAAGATGATCGAAACGTCGGCAATACAGCTTTCGACGCGGCGTCACCGGACACCAAAGATCATTCACGTGACTCTGGCCGCGGAATCCTATACTGCGATTTTTGTAGGAAGAGCTCTCAAGATAACTCAAATCCCATCTTCGCGATGGAATATGTCACGGCATTTCGTATCATTCACAGTCGTTCCGCTAGATTTCGCACAATCGCGACCGTATGAAGCAGTGCTTGCGATCATGCGACTTCTACCGGCAAGACCGAGAAAAGACGCGAAATGCCGTGACAAATTCCATCGCGAAGATGGGATTTGAGTTATCTTGAGAGCTCTTCCTAGAAAAATCGCAGTATACATCGGCAAATGTTTGCTGCCTTTGATGTGTCCAGAAGACCGACATGCGGCGGGTAGGGCGAGCGCCGAATGTTCGTCACGCGGCAAATAGCAAAGCAACTCATCCACACTACTCGGAATTCGGCGAGCGGTTGCTCGCTGTTCGCCGAATTGCGAATGTGTGGAGCCGCCTTGATGCTGGATAACGCGGAAGAACTGGAAGGAGGCGTTCCGCCACTGCCGACTACTGTGACAATCTCGTAGATACTTAGCGGAAGTATTTGTTATAAATGATTTTTTAATTGTTCAAAGAACTGAACTGACTGCCCTAGTCAGAAATTAAACACAGATTTGGGTGCATGCCGGTGGATTTGGGTTGGATTCCCGGCTGGGTGCAGTCAGTTCAATTCTTTCAAGAGTCAAAAATGATTTATAATAATAATAATAATATCGATAATAATAATAACAATAATAATAATAACAACAGACTGGAAGGTGCAAAAAATTGCTATATTTGGAAGAGCCCACATTTTACGCAAAGTATGGTAGAGGCACCGACAGTCCTTTAATCTCCTCCTTGGGTAGCTGGTAGCAACCTGGAGTAAATTTTATATTCAGCTAACTCATAACATCTTTAGTCGTGAAGATGATGATGATGATGATGATAATAATAATAATAATAATAATAATAATAATAATAATAATAATTGTAGAAAGATTCACGACCAAGTGAGTAAATTGAAGAATGTTCCGGATCATGGGATTAGTGTATAAATAAAGGGAGAGGATAGGACAAGGAAAAGGAAGGACAGATTGCGCGCGGTCCATGGGCCGTTTGTTAGGGTACTGCCCCGGCATTCGCCTGGTGTTGATCAGAGAAACCAGAGAAAACTACCGGCCCCTAGAATTCTTCTCCATTTAGCGATTGAACTCGACATAGCGCTGTAGCACGTGAGAAAAAATTCCTGCCACCGTCGGGTCTCCAACTCTAGAACTACCCAGCCGTAAGTGGTCTAATGATCGAGACTGTCCTTGGGGGCTTGTGACGTTTGAAGGTCATTAAAACCAGTTAACGTCCGTGATACAATTTTATTTTTTTTACCTAATTTTATTGATTCAGATTTATTTATTTACTAATCAATTAGATGTTAACTTGACTCGGTTTGTCTTTTTATATTTCCCTCCCATAATTCCTTTTCATAATTTCCTCCATACGAGTTCTTGAATCCACGATCGCACTATTAATTCTATCAATGTTTCATGGGCTTTTTTGGTCAACAATGAAAGAATTTCTTGTTTCGGCAACATTTCGGAACTTTATTGTTCACTCATTAGGACTGTGCGACACATTTACACTGTTACTACCTCCAAATTGGATATATATTACATAAGAAGTAAATAACAACTACCTCCGTAAGGGAACATATAGCATCATTCAACTGTTTTCGCATTTCCTTCGCAACGACGGTCCCTCTCGATCCAGGTAAGTTACGCAGTGTATATCAAACTCCGTACCGAAGGCAATAACAAGCCATAACGTATCCGTAAAAAATAGTGTATTTTCAGACTGCCTTCAGGAGAAAGCTGGAGGTTCCCGAGGCCTGAGTGGCTTGTCGCCTCGCGAGCAACTGCTGTCTCCGGGAAGCTGCAGCGCGGAGTGAATCAGCAGCACTGCGCCTCGTGCTCTTTGGAAGATGCGCAGATAAGGAAGTGCAGTTCCCGAACGCCCAGACGCTCTTCCAAGTGTCTCGCGAACCGGTTTTCGCCGCGGTGGGAGCGGAACGGAGCGGCTCGGCGCTAGAGAGTACAGATACATCTCCGAAAAATGTGTTATTTTTCCTAAATGGTGATTGTCTTATGGGGTTTAGGTCAGAGATAAATAACAATCTTTTAAAACATTGCTGACGGTACGGCTTTTATTAAGCCTTCGTCAGGGCTTTATTTGGTCGCCATTTTGTTCTCTTGAATGTTCACACTTGCTAATTGTCTTGAACTCGTTGTTTAAATGGGGATTGTTTTATTGGGTTTAGGGGAGCGCTAAATAAAAATATTTTAAAAAATTGCCAACATTTCCGCTTTTATTAAGCCTTAATCAGGGTCTCATTATTTTTAAAGCGATTGTCTTATTGAGTTTAAGTTCAAAATAAAAATCCAAAATAAGCACTTCAAATAACAGTATAAGTATGTCCCTGTCAACTCCAATCCAAGAATGAAACCTTTTGAGTATGGTTCTTACCTAGGGTGTGAAATATTTTCAAAAGGACTAAGTTGACTCGGGCAAAGTGGCAAGTCAATTTAAAACATAGAGTAACAACAGAAAAACAACTCGTTTCTGAATATTTCTATAACAACATTTCTATTTTCTCATATCCGATTTAAACCCACGTATGCCCCTCGTTTAGAACAAAAAAAATATTTTCACGTGAGACGCGGTCGTACAAGCAATACTGTTCCAGCACAATGCACAAATATGAGAAGACCTACCTTCCATATGCTTCGCATAAACCGAGAAATATCTAGCAAGTTAATAACCTGATTGTTGATTAGCTGATAAGCACTTTAGGGTTCAGTGCGGTCACTGCCTTGTCACAGTACCTAATCAGCCAAAGATAGTTGGAGATACGGCTATTCAGTTGGCAAGAATATTGTATGAAATATTTTTTTTAAAAAAAGAAAGAAGTATTTCCCTTAATATGGTTCTCATTTTCTTGGTTATAGTTTCATTACCTTCAAATACAAGTATTATGAATTGAAAACGGTTTAATTTTATTTTTATTAAATACTGCATTTTTTTCTATACCGTCTTCATTGACACGTCGAAGCCCATTTTCGATATCAATACACTGTTGTGTTGAAAGATAACGTGTAATTGTATACACTATTGATTTGAAAAGTGACACCTGTGAAATGTGTAGTTATTTTTTAATTAAATGAAGAAGTGTTTAAAAGTACCTAGGTTATTTTCCTACGTAAAAAAATAAACAAAATTAGTTCACAAGACATCCGCTATAAAGAGAAAAACGCTGTGCCACTTGCCACGTGCAGCGACGATATATCGTTACCGCCCCTCCTCCGAAAGCTGTCAAAAACCTATCTCTGGTCGTCGCGGGACGGCCCGAGCACGGCATACCAGCGACCACACACTCTCTCTCCCGGTCTCCCGCCCGCCGGCCGGCCGGCCGCCCGTCTACCTGCTATGCGTGACTGCGTGTCTGTGCGTCCGACTTCTTTCTTACCTGCGCCGCCGCCGCCGCCGCCGCCGCCACGTCTTTGTCCCCACGTTCGCCTCGCAATTTCCGTGTGCGCCTCCATTAGGCCTGCCGACCTCGCGTTCCTCCTCATTTTGGGAGGAACCTGGCGATTCCCTCCAGTCATGCTAGCGTGCACTCCGCTGGGATGGGCTTCGGGGAGATTTTGTGTGTGTGTGTGTGTGTGGTGTGTGTCTGTGCGTGTGTCTGTGCGTATGTCTATGCGTGTGTCTGTGTATGTGTATATATATATATATGTGTGTGTGTGTGTGTGTGTGTGTGTGTGTGTGTGTGTGTGTGTGTGTGTGCACGCGCACGTGCGACCGTTAGTATTTAGAGCAGTGGTGTCAAGGAGACTGTTGCACGCCTCTCGGCACCGTAGCATGCCACGAGCTTCTCTGCGCAACTAGCGTCGGAAAAGGGAACTGTTACGAGTTGTAGTAATCCCGCCGTTTTACAATAGGGATGACGTATGGTGGCGGGGTGATGAACTGCGTAGAGGAGCGATTTCGTCGAGGCACTCGTGCCACGCACTCTGGCTCGTGGCATCGACCTTGACAACACTGATTTAGAGTATTGCGGCGTCGATGATGTAACGGTTAACGTATCGGACTATTGTACCCAAGTTCGCCGGTTCAGACCCAATCGAAGCCGTGGATTTTTTTGAGGGCAAAAAGATCCTTCGAACGCCTTCCTTCGGAGGGTAAGTAAAGCCGGCTGACCCATGCTAGTAGATTTACTGTACGTAAAAGATCCTCAAGCCTAAATGAAGCCTCTGAGCTAAATTCAAATCGCCTGTTTCGTCGCCTCAGTAATGCCTTCTTTCCGCTAGTTGGTGAAAGGAGCGTAGCGAAATTTGCGTGGTCAGACGGAAGAGCAGGCCTCATGGCCTGAGTCTCGCCACGTAAAATAAGGATTCAATTCAATTACTTCTGCTGTATTTCACGACCATCTGTAGTAGAATTCTGTTGTTCATGGAATATTGGTCCACAAATGAAGACAACATTATCTCAGTTGGCGAAGTTTGGAGTTTTATTTCTCTATCATCAGGGCTAAATACATTAACAACACAGTTAGCACGCTGTATAAAACACTAATTATTAACAAGTATCAACCACTCCTTATTTAGGATGTATATAAATTACAAATTACAAAATTAAAAATTCAAATACATTAGAAACATATCTTACTTGGGTAGAGAATATTATACAAACATAATTACGCAATTCACAACAATCTGAGCCCCCAGAGCTGGCATTCTGACCCATTCACATGACTTTATGCTCATAAATGAAATGTTGTTCAAACTTACGAACCCAACACTGACTACCAAAGTTACCAATATCCGATACAACTTACATCAATTACTTTTCCACATTCGTAAAAGTATGATATTCATTCAGTACTTAAGATACATGACACATGAGTATTAAAATGGTAACAAAACAATGTAATAATATGAACTAAAATGCTTAGATATGAATAAACTGATTATTGTTATAGGAAACCAAACAAGGTAGAGTATTTCTATCCACTTCATAAATTACACATGTTTAATAAAATGCAAGTTGCGCTATATACAGCATAATATTAAGAATTCGATACAAATAAAACCGAAGAGTATGTACTGTCGTAGCTGGGGACGGCAAAAACATCCATGTTTTTAAAACATCGATATTAGCGACCAGAAACCTAGATATATTAACATCGATGTTTTGTGTTCGATATTTGCTATCACTAGTTGTAGCATCAATCACGTATTTTCTCGCGTGGTAACTTTTGTTCCGTACAGATGTCATTGGTCATTTAATATTAATTTCCGAGTTGTAAGCTGTTTTCTTGTTTTGTTTTATTAATAGTTTATTATTACAATAAGCATAATTCAAACTGAATTCTCTCTCGTGTTTGGAGGTATCTGCCTATTCCCCCCAGTCATGCTAACCAGTCAGCAGGGCATGGTCATCGCATTGGCGTATGTTGGAGCACGTGCATTTGCTTGCAAGTTTGATTTTCCAGCAGTGCAGGAAGCCTGTAGGAAAATACTAAAATACTTTACCCCCCTCACTAAATAGAATCTTAGTTTTAATATTGTATTATGTTGTTGCACTTACTTTTGGTGGGGATTTTCGTTACCGTCACAATTCAAATATCATTTAAAGGAAACGATCCAGTTTCTTAATGTATTAATTTACCTATAACATTCTGTTTAGCAAATAAACGGCTGCTTCTGGGCATTTTCACAAGAAATAACTTCAGTGTTTTACAGAAAGTAACTAATAAACTCTACAAACTCCAGAAAACCAAACAATGAAAATATACATCACAATAACATTAAAAATAAAACTTTCTGAATATTTCGAACATAATCATAGTTATACAAATCAAATGGTTTTAAAGGTATGCCTGTCTAAAGTCTTGAATGCTAAATACTTCCTCCATTTGATCGGTACAGACTTGTAAACTAAAGCGTAAAAACATTTTTCTTAAAAAAAAATGACGTCGTAAGCCACTGCCTACATCATCTACGTCTATGTGTTTGTATTGAGAATTTTCTCCAAATTCAGTGAATTACATTTGTTTAATGTACTCTTTTGTTCACTGTCATTTACTTATTCTTTGTCAGGTACGAGTGAAGTTTAAGTTAAGAAAAGAATAAGGAGTCCAATGTAAACCCTCTCATACTCTACAGCGACCACATTCTCTTCTTGCACTAGCAGACTTGAGTCTCAAAAGGATCTTTCGAACTTCGATGGCAGTTACGATAAGAGTGGAAGGAAGTCCTGTGGCAAATTGGCGTTAGGTTGAAAGGCATCGTTCATTCTTGAAAGGGAATTTTCTGTAGTAGTTTGTCTACTCACTAGAGGAGCGTCATCTCTTAGCAGCACGAGAAGAGATACACGGAATTCTCTCAATTTTAGAAATTAAGCCTGCTTACGTCCTTTTCAATAACATGTATTGTATGGCCTTTACGTTTTACTTGAACAGTTCATTTTATATTTTTCAAATGCACTGTTTACCACATGTTTTACGAACCTAAATAAATCTTTATCGCGAAGGGAATGTTAACGTGACATTAAATTATTAGGAAGAAGAAAGCGTAAACTTATTTAAAAATTAAAAAACAGCATCTTGCCAACTAAAAGAACAGTGTATTTACAAAGCATGAACATAATTTTAACATTACAACTTTGGAAGTCCTGCTAATTGATGTATAAACGTGATGTATAACATTTTAACGCATTCGGAAATCATACTGAATCAAAGTCTAGTGATTAAAAAAAAGGATGTGAATAGTTCATAATTAACAATTAATTCAACATTATAATGCTTAAAAGTTGCGAATCCCGAAAATATAGAAAATTAACTCAAGTTCATGTTCATATTTGTTGCGAAGACGTGTGTATATCTTCCTTTCATTTTAAAAGCTACCTTCTTTTTCTCCCTTTCCACCTGCAAAACTCAGCAGCAGTTTTCTGCTGAGTGCACACATTTATTACGTCTTGGAGTATAACAGTTTCAAAGAAAGAATCGAATGTATTTTAAAACGGCTATATTTGACCCTATCAAATAGAAAAATTAATGTTCTTCGATTTCATTGGTCTCTTCCTAATTCGGACCTCAAGTGGAATTCCTAATCAATTCAATTAACACAATTCAAAATTCACAAACTTTGTACAAAAGTATTTTATTAATCAAAGTAATTTAAAATAAATTTTCTCTGATCAGTAATTTAGCAGCGTTTCTTGCCTTAATTATTATGTAATATAATGTATCGAATAAATCGAATCCATAACAAAGTCATTGCTCACTGAAAAAATTGGCATACTTAATTCTATTGAAAGCCTTTTTAAAAATTGTTTTTTAACCTTTTTGCGATACATATGTTATTGTCATATGTTATTCCCATCTTGGACAAACGTATTTCCATATCGCTTATCCTTTCATTACAATAAACTTCGAGAATTCGAATTGAATGTACATTTTAACGCCGATTTAAAGTATTCAAACCTATATATTTTCTTTTAAAACACACGTCAAATTAATCAAAGATTACGAAAAATTCTACTTTCTACTTTGATATTTCAACGCCTACTAAGTACCATTGGATATGTTCGTGCTCTTCTGAGACACAATATTCTCCGTTCGGCTTTTGTCCTCCCTCTGAGTTCACCACTTGACGGCGCTTTGCACTCGATCACTAACTCACGACTTCCATAGTGCTTCGCCCAGGGGTCACCGACCTTCCCTCTCTCGACAATCTGGGATTGCGCCGAGCCGATTTCTCCACCAGGAGACTCACAAGTTCATTCTCAGACGGCGGTATAACGGTCAGCGGATCGGGCTGTTGTTGGACCCATGTTTGCGGGTTCAAACTCTGTCCAAGACGTGGATTTTTAAGGACGGAAAAAATCCTTCGTACGCCGTCCTTCGGAGAGGAAGTGAAACCGGCTGTCCCGTGTAGTAGATTTACTGTATGTAAAAGATCCTCATGCCTAAAAGAAGCCTCTGAGCTAAATTCAAATCACCTGTTTCGTCGTCCGAGAGAATACCTTCTTTCAGCGTATCGGGCTGTTGTTGTACCCATGTTTGCGGGTTCAAACGCTATCGAAGACGTGGATTTTTAAGGACGGAAAAAATCCTTCGTACGCCTTCCTTCGCAGGGGAAGTGAAACCGGCTGTCCCGTGTAGTAGATTTACTGCATGTAAAATATCCTCAAGCCTAAAAGAAGCCTCTGAGCTACATTCAAATCGCCAGTTTAGTCTCCGCTAGATGATGACAGGAGGGGAATAGGTGGGTGGTATAACGGTCAGCGTATCGGGCTGTTGTTGTACCCAAGTTTTCGGGTTCAAACCCGATCGAAGACGTGGATTTTTAAGGAGGGAAAAAATCCTTCGTACGCCTTCCTTCGGGGGGAAGTAAAGCCGGCTGCCCTATGTAGTAGATTTACTGCATGTAAAAGATCCTCAAGCCTAAAAGAAGCCTCTGAGCTAAATTCAAATCGCCTGTTTCGTCGCCCGTGGTAATACCTTCTTTCTCCTCTAGACGGTGAAAGGAGCGTAGCGAAATTTGCGTGGTTAGACGGAAGAGCGTGCCTGATGTCTGGAGTCTCGCCACGTAAAATAAGGCATAAACTAAACTAACTAAACTTCCTGGGACCAGTGGCGTAGCCTCAGTTGGTGTCACCCGGAGCAAAACTGATGGTATCACAGCCCCCATGAATTAAATATAAAAATATCACTTACAGAATAGTGTAAACATTATTTAATAAAAATACAAATATATTTGCAAATAGTATTAATTAATAATACATTAAAAATATGTAATTCAAAATAATTGAAATATAATTTTTAAATAGTTAATCTAAAACGAAGAATAACGAATTAATAATGCATGTTTTTTATTAAAACACTTTTCCAGATTTAAAGACAGCAAACTTATCAATTTTATCAAAATCTATGCCATATTCTGTAATCTATACAAAATCTATAAAATGTTCTGATTGATGTCACCCGTAAAATGGTGTCATCCGGTGTGGATCGCCCGCTCCCTACCCCTTTCTATCTACGCCACTGCTCAGAGGATTTCCTGGAATATGGTTGCCAAATACGTCTTCAGAAAATTGTGAACCGGGGGGGGGGGGAGAGAAATGAATAAGACGAAACATATTTTTGAACAACACCATTTTCGTATATTAATATATAACAATCATCTGCTTTAATATTATGTGATCTTTGTATAATTATATAGTAGTCAATAATTTACAATTAAACACATTAACATCACAATTTCCTGCTTTACTACTATTATCTTTAGAAAAAAGTTTTTGGATCTGACTTATTATTTTACTCAATTGATTATTTAACTATTTTTGACAGTACTTTTTGCTTTATTGATAGCTTTTACAACGTTAAACATCTTCTTAAATAATTATTTAACTTCCTTACACGTATACGAAATGTTAAAACAATATACAGCTTGCTTCTAACTGACTCAACCTCCATTCTGTTGCGTTCGACGGTCCAAACAATTTCATAACACTGAAAATTCTTTCGGTGTTAGCATTAGAACTGATGCACAATATTAAAACAATTTCAGTAGATTTGGAGCCGAAAGCAAGACAACTGCGCGGGCCTGCGCGATAGCCAGAATTCCCAACAGGATACAGTCAGCTCTAATGGAGTTTAAAAAAATATTTTTAAATGTTCACTATTCTCATTTTCTAACTAGTGAATCAATAATATTGAAATAGTGAACAGTTCATTCAAGTAGTGAACATCTGGTAACCCTATCCTGGGATGGCGATGCTTATTCATGAAAGTTCTTTGCGAAGGAGATCAGAGATGGGGGGAGCCCGGCGGTCATGCTCGCCCCTAAATTTAACACATTTTTGTAATTTTACACAAGTTGTAAAAAATATTTGCCCTACAATGATTTCATCACACCCAAAGCAGTTTTCCATTATGAATACGTTAATACCTATTTTTACATTTTCTAATTTCATCTAACGATTAAAAAAATACTATTTCAAAAATATTTATGGGATACAAACTAAAATTGCCCTGAAACACTTTCTGGATTCGCCCGTTTCTTCGGCCGCATAATTTTGCAGTACCATGCACAGGCGTTTAGAAAAGTTAACATGCAAGGAGAGGCCAAAATTTGCTTGTAAATTTATATTCCATGTTTGGAAATTCTTAAAATTTTCTTAACGTACTCTATATTGTTAATTTTAATTTCATTTAATCCTGGTCTGAGAAAATTGTTGGGGAATTTATTGATGGTGTGTCAATCCTAACTATTCAATATTTGTTTAGAACTGGTTTAATAATTTCTGACACTGACGATCGCTTCATATCATTTAGTCAGGTTTCTCTACGAATGCTACTTGGAGTTTTAAAAACATATTTCCTTACTTATTTAACGTAACGTGCGCAAAACAATGATTAAACATCAAGAGAAATAATATATGCTTATCAAAGCTGCAAAAACGTACTAGTAACCGATTTTTAGAAGATTTATCAATAACTAATTGAATTTATTCTTTTAATACAATATTTAAAAAACAAAAAAAATCGACAATGGTACACATTTTGAATTGATGAAACTGTTTCACGTAGAAGAATGCATCTTATAAATGTCGATGATTTTTTAATTTATTTTGAAAATTTTGGTATCTGAAAAACAGCGTAGAAAAGATCACGGAACTGTTCTAGAGAAATATAATATTCTCAGATTACAAACTTACCACCACTCCTTACAGTATCTGACGCAGCATCCAGGCAAGGAAATGAACATGAACTTACCTGAAAAAGAAAAAGAAATGTTAAAACTAATGTTTTTTCAATTACACATGGACGTTTCATTATCAGGCATCAATACAAGCATCAATAGTTGCAAGCAAATACAAATAAACAAATACAGATGTAATATTTCTAATTGTTCTACGATTGCAAATACTTAATGGTTGAAATGTTGGAATATGGAAGACTGAAAAAGACAGTTTAAACTTAAACACTACACATCGTCCATTTGAAATATAATAAATAAACGTCTCTGAGATATTGTAGTTTTAAGAAGTTTCTCAGCGTAATCCTTCATTCAATCTATTCCCCTTCTTCAACAGATAAAGCGGGAGTAGATTGAATGAAGGATCACGCTGAGAAACTTTCTAATTCTACAATATCTCAGAGACGTTTATTTATTATATTCCGAGCTGACGGTAAGTGGGGTTGAAATTTAAACTGTCTTTTACTGTACATGTGTAACGTAAGTAAGGCATGAGGATAGGACAAGGCAGCGACAGGAAAGATCGCGCGCGGTCCGTGGCCCGTTTGTTAGGGTACTATTGCCGCATTTGCCTAGTGTCAGAGAAACCACGGAAAGCTACCGATCAGAGCAGCCGATCGACAGAATTCTCCTCCAGACAGCGGCTGACGGTAGTGCCAAAACTCCACCGTCAGGTGTCGAACACCAGTCCAAGATGTTACAGAGGAAACGTTGTTGCCAATGAACTATCGCAGCCGGTCTCAATACTTCCTGACTACTGTGCAGGGTCATGTTTAGAGGCGGCTCCACACATTCGCTATTCGGCGAACAGCGAGCAACCGCATGCCGAATCCCGAGTATTGTGGATGAGTTGCTTGCTATTTGCCGAGTGACAAACATTCGGCGCCCGCCCTACTCACCGCGTGTCGGTCTTTGGACACATCAAAGGGAGCGAGCATTCGCCGAACACATCAGCTGGTCGGGATCGGGCGAGCAATAGCTTGCTGCTCGGCGAATGCCGAATGTGTGGAGCCACCTTAACGTGCCAGCCTCTCCAGGCCTCGTGGTACTCCCCGAGTGCAGGTGTTCCTGGCTGTCATTCCGAAGGCGGGGCTTCCGGGGGCCCCTGTACTTCCTCTGGGGCGCATACGCACGCACGAGGGCGGGCGGGCGCTTCCAAAACAGTAATCGCCCTCCGAAATGAGTCTCCACGACCTTGGTGTCCCGCGCCGCGCCGCTCTCCCCTCCCAGCACTCCCACTCGCTACGAGGAGAGACGTCGCTTCCTCGTCTCATTCTTTGGTAATCTCGGTTTAATCCTTTTCTCTCTTCTGCATCTCGTTCTGTATCTTATTTATCTGCATCATTTCCTCCTTTTTTTGAATCTGGTCCTTCTTCTTCCTGTGAATCTCGTCCTCTCCCTGAATCTTGTCCTTTTTTCTTCTGAATCTCGTACATTTTCTTTTAAAATGTCATCCTTTTTCTTCTAAATCTCGTCCCTTTTATCTAAATCTCGTCCCTTTTATCTAAATCTTGTCCCTTTTATCTAAATCTCGTCCCTTTTATCTAAATCTCGTCCCTTTTATCTAAATCTCGTCCCTTTTATCTAAATCTCGTCCCTTTTATCTAAATCTCGTCCCTTTTATCTAAATCTCGTCCCTTTTCTTATGAATTCGTCCTCTTTCTTATGAATTCGTCCTCTTTCTTATGAATTCGTCCTCTTTCTTATGAATTTCCTACTTTTTCTTCTAAATATCGTCCTTTTACTTTTAAATCTCGTCCTTTTTCTTCTGAATCTCATCCTTTTCTTCTGAATCTGGTCTTTCTCCTTCTTCTTCTTCTTCTTCTGAATCTCGTCCTCCTCGTCGTCGTCCTCCTCCTCCTCCTTCTTCTTCTTCTTCTAAATATTATCATCATCTTCTAAAAACTCGTCGTTGTTCATCCTCCTCTTTCTTTTTCTTCATCTAAATCACGTTCTTCTTGTTTTTCGTCTAAATCTCGTCCTAAATGTCGTCATCTTTTCCTAAATCTCGTTGTACTTCTTCCTCTGAATCTCGTCCTCCTTCTAAATCTCGTCCTTTTCCTTCTGAATCCTTCCTTTCATTTTAAATCACATCCTTCTTCTTCTTCTTCCTTTTCTTCAGCATCTATTTATTCTTATAGTGGGTGGCTGCAAGGGGGGGAGGCGCTCTTCTCAGGTTTGCTAACGCGGAAGACCCACGAGACGCGGAGATCTATCGGAGGTCGCGTTCGGATATTAATCCTGTTGGCAGTCGGAAGGACGGCGGTCTCGAAGGTCGCGGTGTTCGCCTCCCGGGCCGCAACCCTCCCTCCCAGGAACAAATAGGTGGCTGATGCGAGAGGCGCTGCACACCTTTAATGCTCGACTGTGCACAAACACTTGTCCGCTTTCCCGTTGCGATTCGCGGTGACCCAAAACGTGACACAATACACATTGTGATCCGCCAGTACTTTTCATTCTGAAAATACATTCACATGGAAATTTGAATTAGAGAGAGAGAGAGAGAGAGAGAGAGAGAGAAAGTACGATAAATAAGTTAAATTAATATGTATTAATAAATGATATTAATTTAATATCAGCGTTTCGGTCCAAAGGGTCGCGGGTTTGAGTCCCACCTTGGCATGGTTGTTTGTCCCTTGTCTCTCACTTACGTCTTGTCGCGGAGGGCCTTACGTTCTTCTGGTCCCAGATCAGAGAGTCTGCAAGGGTGTTGGTGTCTAGTGTATGGCGTCCCACCGGGACGTAAAGGGTAACCGGTTGTCGTCTGGATAAAACCACTAGGAGAAGGAGAAGAAATATGCAATAATACGTGTGCGTCGCGTAGGCTTTGAGCTCCATGGATCGCCTGAGATTCATAGGAGCGATGCACCGATTGTCGGCACTATCATTCCTCAGGCCGTTAAACGTATCAAAAACCTACTGAAGTGTGGTAGTGTAGTGCATGCAGTGTTTTTAAGAGGAGAGGATAGGACAAGGAAGAGGAAGGAAAGATCGCGCGCGGTCGGTGGCCCGTTTGTTAGGGTACTGTCCGGCATTCGCCTGGTGTTGATCGGAGAAACCACGGAAAACTACCGATCAGAGCAGTCGGCCGCTAGAATTCTCCTCCAGACAGCGACTGCATTCGACCTACCTGACAAGCTAGTGTCGAAAATCCTGCCGCCGTCGGGACTCGAATCTAGGACCTCCCGGTCAGAGGGACTGCAGTGACATCAGGTTGATGCACTGAGCCATCTCTCCCGGTGGGAGAGGCGTGACACCACTAATAATGCTCTGAGGGCCTCCAAGCCACTGTAAACACGGTAGGGCCTAAATGCGGGGGGGGCTGTGATGGAGGGGGCGGAATGTGGATACGACCAACGTCGGCCGCTCCTGTCGTGACATCCCCTCGACCAGAACCGTCGCGGTTTAGGACTGAGGAACGAAAAAAAGTGTTGAGAAGCCAAGTAAAAAATGCACGTTGACTCGGCGAGATACAAAACACAGTAATTGAGTTATGTCATATTTGAGAAAAGGAGTTGAAGCTTGTAGAGGCGTGTGCAGTTCAGCACAAAAGAAGAAAAAAAAATGCGTGAGTGTTGTTGAAATCAAAAGTGTGGAACCACCTGACGAGAACAGTAAAAAGTTGTTTTATGACTGTGCACATTACCATATTCTAAACTTCGAGCTGTTGTATTCTCATACACGAAATTCTTGTTATTAAAAAAAAAATTCGTAGCGTGTTCCACATCGAAAATCATTTTTGTTTGGCCTATTCCTTGCATTTTCAAATTGAACGCGAGTAGGTTTTCTCAACTGCTAGACATTTTTATTATATTCTTATTCCCCATATGCGAAGGAGACGGCAAATTTTTATTAGTTCTACCAAAGCTCAAAACTTCGGCCTCAGCATAGCACAGTCCTTCAAGAAACCTTCGCCTACTTTCAGAAAGGACACTTAGCCCAGTCCAATTAGACAAATCGAGTGAAAAAAATTACGCCCCTTCCTTCAAGATTTTCAGTATGTTACAAAGTAGGTAGCAACAAACAATAATGCCAAGATTCAAAACTCCGGGATTTTTTTCCCCTTCGATCACCATTTATTAGCCTCGTTTGACTGGGCTAACACATCTCTTTACAGGAAGGAATCTTTTGCACTGTGAAAGGCAAAGGGAAGCCACCACTAACATTACCTGTACAGAAAATTGGAAAACGTAAGACGAAAGCCACCTCTGTCGCCTGCGCTCAGAGAAAAATATGCAGAGATGAAAGTACCGAGTTCGAGTCCCAGTAAAGCATTTAAGTTTCCACCATGTATTGGTGAAGTGGTTGCCTTAACATACCTCCACATATGTCACTTAATCATTATTCTGTTCCTAATCGTTCATCTATCATCGTTCACTCTTCGTAATGGGACTATAACCCATCATTTAGTATAAGACAAAGGTCATCCACTACTGAACTCAGCTGTCCAGGAATATGAGAATATAAAAATGTACAAATCATCCATAACTCTCAAAAATAAGTATGGCATTCGTCAATCAATCAAAAAAATTCATTATTCTATATAAAAGTGACTAATTCAGACACGTCCTCGATAGGGGAGAAGAAAATAAATTTCATATTTTTGTTTTGTTTTAGTTTGAATGTGAGCGAACGACATTTGAATGTGAGCGAACTACCTTGATGTGGTAAATCTCTGTCGCTGTTACAAACGAAATTACAAACGAACAAAATCTCTCTCTATAGAATGTAAAATTGTAGTGTCTTGCAGATCCCCCCACATAACGATCTATTATGTGAATATAAGTTTTCTTTGATTTCTTCACTTTTTCTCAAACTTCACCGCACGTTCCGACACACTACATTTGACTACCGACAATTCCAATTTTTCATTATTTCTTACGATTGCAAGGCGAAATGAAACCAAGGACACTTTCGCCTGGGAGAGGGGGGGTAGAGACTCGTGACCTCGATTTTTTCCCTCATTAGTAAAGCAGTACGCACGAACTCGAACAGTATGTTCTGCTCATTCTGGATTTTTTTCTCACTTCATGGGCACACGATCAGTGTCACATCTCAAAAATTGTCATTTTGCAAGAGAACAGTTTTAACCAGAGCGGAGCCGGCCAAAAACAAAGTGTTGTGATATCGTTTTTAAATTTCCTCAAGTGAGCCTGAGCGTTTTTGCGATTCGACTGGCGTCGAAACGCACTTGGATACCTTGAGAGGCACTCAGCGACCTATGGTCCGATTAAAATAAGTTGGTTATTGACAATTGTACTTCTGAAGCTGTAGCTTCGTACAATATGAGTGTATGATTTGGTTATTTTAATAAGTATTTATTTCAAATGTTTATTTTCGTATCCCGGGAGCACGTGTTCAGTGGTACCCAAACTGTCAACGTCGTTCCCTTCCATTCGCAACTGTCAATCACCATCTTATTTTAATCGGATCAGAAGTTGCTCGGCTGGGTCGAGTCCATTTCCCCCCAAGCCTAACTTCGAGACCGCTCTTGCATCTATCTCTGCTTAGATCTTCTAGAATGCCCTAGGTAGTCCGTGGGCCCTATTAGGTGCTTAGTCTTTTCACGAGAATAGGAGTTCCTGACTAGCCCATTCAATTTTTCGCTCAAAAATTGTAATGACGGCAGTTGTGAGAATGTAATGTAAGATTCCTGTGACATCTTCAGCACCATTATCTGTTCGGCGGACTTCACGATAACTAAAGACAAAGATTTTCTGGTCCAGTCCAAACTAAAATTTTGCCAGCGGAATTCACTCGAACAAAAGGAAGAAGCCTCGATTACATCAGTAACATATCCTACACCTTGAGTTGTTCATTTAAACTGGTATTGACCAAATATTTTGCGTCATTTTCTTTGCTTTTAGGGCATTTTAAATGCATTTTGACAGCATTTTATTGATAATTTTTGGTCATCAAAATCCCCCCCCTAGTTATTGCCTTGAGCCAGCCGGTCGAATTAAAAAGAGCCGATTGCATTTATGAGGAGTGCCATCAGCGTCTTGCTCTTTCGCCGAGGTGTGAGGTCGCCGAGAGTGAGGGCGAGGGGTGAGAACGAGGGCAAGGGCGACGGCGAGGGTGAGGGCAGGGGCAAGGGCGAGGGCAAGGGCGTCGGCGAGGGCAAGGGCGAAGGCAAGGACAAGGGCGAGGGTAAGGACAAGGGTGAGGGCAAGTGAGACTGCGAGGGTGAGGGCGAGGGCAAGGGCGACGGCGAGGGCAGGGGCGAGGGCAAACGCGAGGGCGTGTGCTTGAGCCTTGCGGTGCGCGCGAGCATCGCTCTCGCTTGTGACATGCGTGTCTCCAACGGGTTGCCGCGTGCGTGGACCACGCACGCGCTCCCGCAGCCGCACGCCTCCACGCACTCGTTTCCTCACGAAGAAGAAGTCGTAAAAAACGAAATCTCCGCGGGTCGCTGCCCGCGCCCGCCCGAAAGGCGGCCTTGGCTGCGCACACGCCCTCGCCGCCGCGGCGGCCGGAGCGAAGCGGCGCGGCGCGGAGGGGAGGGGAGGGCATGGGCGACGGCGAGGGCAAGGGTCAGGGCAAGGGCGAGGGCAAGGACGTCGGCGAGGGCGAGGTCAAGGGCGAGAGCAAGGGCGACGGTGAGAGTGAGGGCAAGGGCGAGGGCAAGGGCAAGAAGGTGACGGCGAGGGTGAGGGCGAGGGCGAGAACGAGAGCAAGGGCGTCGGCGAGGGCGAGGTCAAGGGCGAGGGCAAGGACAAGGGCGAGGGCAAGCGCGACGGTGAGAGTAAGGGCAAGAGCAAGGGCAAGGGCAAAAGGAAGGGCGACGGCGAGGGTGAGAGCAAGGGCAAGAGGGTCGGCGAGGGTGAGGTCACGGGCGAGGGCAAGGACAAGGGCGAGGGCAAGGGCGAGGCTAAGGACAAGGGTGAGGGCAAGTGAGACTGCGAGGGTGAGGGCGAAGGCAAGGGCGACGGCGAGGGCAGGGGCCAGGGCAAACGCGAGGGCGCCGGCGAGGGTGAGGGGCGAGGGCAAGGTCAATGGCGGGGCCGAGAGCGAGGACAAGAGTGTGGACAAGATACACGGATACGGCGAGGGCTAGAGTTAGGGCGAGAAGGTCATGGCAAGAACAGAGAGCGAGAGCAAACGATAAGGACGACGGTGAATGGTAGGTCCAGGGTAAGGGTGATTTCGAAGAAGAGAGGGAAGGCAAATGATGAGAGTACGCAATAACGCCTAGACCTATTAGGTATTGCCAAGAAGTCATTTTTTACATCTTTCCTAAGATCCATTCCATCCAGCCTACGGCATTTGCCTGGTATTATTCGGAGAAACCACGGAAACCTACCGATCAGAGCAGCTGGCCGCTAGAATCGACCCCCAGGCAGCGGAACTTCAGTACTTCTCCTATATAGCAACGAATAAATCCCACAGGTACCTACGCAGAATGTAAATGGTTTTCTGCAAGATAGTCTCAGCAATTGAGATGCTAGTGACTCTAAGATCTCAGGTCTTTCGTCAGGTCTCTGTGCATGGAGCCTTCTAATTCCAAATTCTTCAGGGACAATCGTGACCTTACATAGTCCCAATCTCTCCATCTCTCTCTGGACACGGGGCAATTTCGTTCCAAATCGCTGCGTGAGCAAGGAGATGCGTTCTGAGGCGTACTGCTGGGAGCGGAACACTGTGGGGAAGTGAAGGGTGCAGCGGCCACGGCAGACAACTTGTCACGGACAAAACACGGTCGGAATGACGACGATGGAGAACTCGTGTGAAGACTCGAGGGTGCCTTGGAGCTCGAATTACGATGTGTTCAAAGGTAACAATATTTCGTTAAACATATATTTGTTGTTGTTTTTTTCGTTCACTAAGATTGCAGAGACGATACCAACGGAGGCTTGATTGGAGACGACAACAAATATTTTCTTGTTCCTTGACAAGTTCGAAATTAAAATGTTTTCTAAAAAAACTAGTTTCCTTTCCATTAAGGAAAGGATGTGGCGGCGAATGTGCACATTTTCAAAATAATACACATGATTATTTTTACCTTCCAGCGGGCGCGCGTAAAATTTTCACATCAGCAGGCGCGTGTCGTAAATTTTACGTTATTCAATGACTCTCGACTAAAAGAAATTGTACAACAAAGCAATTTTATGTCGCATTATAATATCTAAGAATGCTATTTACTATCAAAAACCTATCCGTTGATAAACATTTGTATTTAGTATCAGAAAGATCTTGTTCCGATCCGGTATCATGCTGATGCTCGCCTAAATTTTTACTATTCAGGTCACTGTCAGTATCTCTATCCAGTGAGTGATCTTCCTCCCGATCAGACAGCTCTTGTAGAATATTCTTCACACGAATTCTTTCTCTAGACATTTTACACAAAATTCGATTAGGTCAAATTATTATACAATATTTTAGAACAACTGCAGGCGCGTAGCGTAAAGTTTATGTCACTATACAATTACTCGAATAGAGCCTTACAAAAACTAAATATCTCTTGCAAACTAAACAATGGATGCAGGAATCCGTCTCTTAAGTTACAAACAAGGAATACCAAGAACGCAGAAGTCTTTGCCAACAGTGAGCTGACCGCAACTCCAAAAAATTCCCTATTGTCGTAAAATTTACGCCCGCTGGAAGGTTAAAAGAAAGGTGTGGACGGAGGACACATCGATATCTCGAATTTGACGGGAAAAGGAAACGTTTGAATCACTGAATAATTGAATCTATTGTTGTTTGATTTGCGAACATGATAAGGAAGGCGAGAAAGAAAATAATTCGAGATATCATGGACTTTGAATTTCGTCAGTCATAAAGGTTCGATTGTACAGAAAAATATGTTTTGCCGTCCTTAATCTGGGAAATTACATGAATGCATACATCTGAGGCTCTTTGCATATGCGCTCGAAAATTTCACACAAAATTTGTTTTTTTTATTATTAATAACTTCATTTTTTATAATTAAATAAAAGTCACCTCTTAATATTAATCAAATGATTATTTATTTAAAGAACTATTCACAACGATAGTGGAGACGACACAAACGTGGATGAGTCTAGATGTGGCTATGGTAATGACGGCACAGCATCATTTTCCGAAATTGATTTAACGTGTTTTATAATAAGAAAAGAACTTGTAAAATGGTACTCTCAATGTATCACATTTAACAGAGAAAAGAAAAATTCGAATAATAGAATACAATCACAAGTTGTATTGGGGATAGGTTTTCCGTATGTCATGTAGTTACGGGATTCGTGAGAAAATGAAATAATTTGACACATCAAATATTCCCAATTTACATAGGGGACACCGTATTAAAAAAAGATAGACCCTGTGCATAGACACACACCGATGATTGTCTTCTGATTTATGATCAATTTACAGCAAAAATCGTTATTTATCTTAAACTAGAATTTTGTTAACTATATTCTCGAATCGTATATCTTATAAATGAAGACCTCGAGGCACTAACATGCCTAGCCACAGTAATAAAGTTTTGAGAAAGCGAAGTGTAAAGGTTTAGAAATTGCAGTCTACCGATAGGGATAAAGAACATTAATTTACGAATATCACTGCCATCTTGCAGTGAATCTTCAAAATAAAACCCCAACATCTAGATACATGTAAGGGGCGTCGAAATATACTAATATTTCAATTTCATCACAAATGTGGTATAGCAAGTTATTGGCTCAAGGTCTTCAAATATTTTACGGGTATATTTATTGTAACTGCCTTCCGCGGGCGCAGAGAGCCAACGGCCAAGCGTGAATAAATAAATAAATAAATAGATAATCACATAACAAGAATATTGTGACACAAAGGCGAATTCATAGATTGTTGTTAAATAATAGATATTTGTTATTAAACTATATTATTTTTGTAGTATACACATGATACTATACAATATTTTTTTAAATAATGACATTATTCTAATAAATAATTGAAATAAATAAATATTAAATGAATTTTGCCAAATAAAAGAAGGTAACAAATGAAAGAAGACGTACGTAAGAAGGTAACTCTAGGGCGTTTTTTGGGGGGGCATGCCCCCCCCCCGGATCCGCCACTGTTGTTCCAGTCCTTAACAGCGACAGCGGAGGCGACGGCAACGTAGCGTAGGGGCTACGTGTGGCTACGACGTCGGCGTGGCGGCGGCGGTGGCGGGCGGCGGCGTCCCGAGTCTTCATTGTTCGCGCGGCGCGCCGCGGCGCGGCGGCGGCGGGAAGGGCCACTTTGTTCCCGCCACGGGCTGCCTGCTTCTCATGCCCGCTGGCTCGGACGTGAGTGCGCGGTGTGTGACCGCCCCACCGCCGCCTCGCCCCGGGCGGATACGGCTCGTGCGGAAAACAATCCGACCTCCCCGCGACCGCGCCTTCC
>JAHLJT010002630.1:92578114-92716238 GCA_031308135.1 Acheta domesticus
TCCTACATACTACCGGGTTTGGAAAGGAGATTGAGAATATTAAATGCGGTTGCCTTTTTGCACGCAGAACTGCCTTATGTTCCAAAGTCACCACGTTGCTGAGAAAGGAGGAAGTTTGTTTAGTAAAATATACTCGTAAAATCATCTTGCGGTTCGAAGTGTAGATTCACCATGTTTCGGGGCAGCTTGTTAGATTGTGGCTATTTTACTATGATTTAAAGTGAACGGTAATTTATTTTACGGAATTTCTAACTGATTACGTTACGTCTTCTTTCATAATACATTTTGGTTGTGTTAAAAACTCCTCTCTTTTCCAACCTCTGTTGGTGTCAATATTTGGGTGGGATTGGATTTTGGAAACACGTCATGCGTGACCAGAAACATTCACTGGATACATCCGTCCTTTGTCTTTACCGTCTTATAAAAAAACTAAGAAAACTGAAACCGAAGAGTGTTTACGAAATATTCTAACGAAAAACCACTTTTCACTTATATTCCTAGGTATAATATTTTTTTACTGTGTTTCATTATCAATCATCGAATTTTTTGGAGTATATCGAGATATTTATATTTTCTCGGTTGTTTCCGAAATTTTTGAGAAGTATATATCCCAAAACATAAAAATAAAATATACTCTTACGTATTCCATTTGTCTCACATTGCAAACTTGGAAAAGAAACAACTCTATGTTTATTGCTGGTTTTTAGGTGGATAGGGAGGTAGACTATCTTTGTTGTTGTGAGAAACAGCTCAGGTCAGATTTCGAAACCTTAAAAACGTACAGAAAGGTGTTTGCATTAACATCCTGCTATACAACAATGTCGATCAAACATTTTAAAAAATATATAGAAAGATCACGTCTCATTTGAATTTTGAAACACTTTTGTATTTCGTTCGATTTTACCTTTGATTTTTAGAGAAAACATTTTTTGCAAACAACAACAGTAATTCGTTTTTATTATTTTATTTATTTCCTGGATCTGTTATTTTAACATACCTAAGACGTTGAGAACTTTTATGCTTACTTTCTCTCTTATTATAAGCTAATCGACACAACTCGCCGTAGAACGAATTAGGGACACAGCCGCGGGCACCAGGCGAAGAAATGGGTCAGTAGGACAAAGCACTATGGCTCGTTATGCGCTGGAGACCATTGTGTAGGCGAGTGATGTCGTCTTGAACTAATCCGTTTCGGTATTCTTCACATTTTTATTTCAGGAAAATTATGCTGCTAAGTAAACTAAACATGAACTCAAGCATTCCTTGTCAGGACATTCAATTCATCTACAACTTTAAAAGTGATTATCCTCTAAAATTAACGAAGACGGCACACATTTGTCCATTTTGTTCTCCCTGTTTCGACGAAAAAAAAAGTATATTACGTAACAAGTGCGCAAAACGGGGGATTCGCGCACGAGTCGAGATGGTCACCTGAGAGTATCCGAGGGCGACAAAAGAAGAGCGCGCGAACCACCTCTTACACGTGTTGGGTATACTATTTTTCACTCGCATATGCGAAAGATGTTTCCGTACACACTTTGCGATGTTTCCGAACGCGACGCGTAATCGTTATGTTCCGCACACTATTAGTTTAAATGAAAAATAGCTGTTTTGCTCACGGTAAGCAAGCAACAGAAACGTGTTTTGTGTACGGCATATTAAAACAGAACTTTGGAGATTCGAAATATTGAAGCTACTTTGCTGAGCACAATTTAAAAAATGAAATTGTAACAAAATAGGATTATCAAGAAATAAGAAAATTAATGTAGTTACGATCAAACAGTTGCTAAAATTCCAGTAGCCCCACATTCATGAACCCACAATACTTCATAACTGTACGCATAATAAGCGTATTTGAGGTACTAATAAGAGATTTAATAATTTGTGTGAATCGAATATTTATTTCTAACATCAAATTTTCCTCTTCAAATTGATTTTTCGACCGTATTCAAAAGAATTTGTCGAATTTGTTTGTCTCATTCGTAGATATCAAAATGAGTAATTAATTCATCTACAGCTTAAAGAATAAGTACCGGAGAGAAATTTTCAAAATCTAATGACAATCTTCTTCTGATGGTCCATAACGTCACTCAGATTCCGTTCATTGCTCATTTAGCACCTCAGCCTCCGAGAATAAGACTCGGAAAGAAACGCTGGCTGAACTGATGTTCCAATACAATGTAGCATTAAATACAGAGGCGTATCTACGGTATGGCAGACATGGCACGTGCCATGGGCGCCACTCACAAGGGCGCTATTTAAAGTATACCCGTTAAAAAACAAGAAACGAATAATGTAATTTGAAGTATCCTGGACAGGGTGCAAATTCTATGTTTACCATGGGCGCTTGAATACCTAGATACGCCTCTGATTAAATATCAATATTTACCTGATATTTCAATGAACAGGAGCATTACACGCTAATTGTTATTTTAGTAACACATTCGACTTATATATGTTGCCTTGCGAGCTAATTTATTGGTTACTGTTTAACCACAGTCTATGATGGATGTGTTCTACACATCCTGGTCGCAATTGCGTTGTGCAACAGACAAAAATCGAAGCGGACTTACTTTCACTATTTATAAAATGTATTAATCTTATGAACGCAATTTAAACATGTGTGATACAGTTTAATAACTACTTTTATTAAAACAGAATAGAAGTTCTCAAGTTTTGTTTAAGATTCCAACTAGACGAAAGCACTTCGCTTACAAAGCCTCCCACTTGGGTGCTATGACGATTGTTTTACCTCCAACGGCAACCACGGGCAGTCTTCGATTCTGCGGAACCGCTTAACCTGAATTCATTTACCACTAACTGACGTACAATGCATCGATAAATTTGAAAAAAAAAAGCGAAATTACTTGCAAGGCTATTTCCGCTGGAGCGCGTAAATACAGTCTTTTAAGCGGAGCCGAGGTTAATGTTACGTAAAGACTGTTGTGTTTCTTGTACGCTCGTGAGTCACCTGGTGACTCAAGCACCAACCTCCGGAAGTTTGTGCCAATGCGTTGTTGGAGATGTCGGGTTGTAAAGTTCCACTTATGAGTAATCTTAGGTAGTCAAATACTTTCACTTGGTCGAGCATGTGTTTGCAAATGCACATTCTTGGCAGATATCTACTATTATCGGTTTTCGCTGATTCATATAGTCTTCTGGAACATATTTACTTGCCTACCCTGCAAATGAAACCTTTCTTTTGTTCGCCTTTACTCTCAGTAAAATTTGTTGCTTGCATGGCCGCACTCGTCGTATTCACTAACCGTAGATTTAAGTCACGTTTACGGAGGTAGTGTTCCCGTCAAAAGAAATTTACGCACATCTGAACATTAAGCGTTTTTAAGGCCAGCGACCTATTTTTTGACAGGTTTTCAAACAGCTGAGTATTGCCGAAGGCCACATCGCTCCATGAAATGTATCCTTCCGCAGCCAAATGATCTGAGAGCCATCTGATAAAGTCCCCATTGTGAGCTCGGTTGTGAGCCATTGAAGGTTAGGGATAGCATTCACGAGTGATTTAGTTTGTTCCTATAATAATTTTTTCAAATAAGTATACGAATTCATACAAATCGTATCAAAACGTATGAGACAATATTAAATAGAATTATCTGATAGAGTAATTAAGTGCACGCCAGAGGTAAATGGATAGCCCACAAACAAACACCAAATATTAAAAGAACCTCCGCTGTTCACTTTTATTTGACATTAAAGTATAATCCTGTAAGAAAATTACGAATAAAATTGAAATTGAATTGAAATTAAATTTAAGTTGCATTAGAATCAAAGAATAATCCATGCAAATAATTTTTAAATAGAACTTTTGAAAAGCACTGTTCTTGAGTTCTATCAAAATAGTACATAAACTGTTTCCATAAAAATATTCTCTATTTGGTGGTACACCATTAAAGTAGCGAGTTTTACAGCTCCAATACAAGTTAGTCGACGTTTGTGGAATTAATGTGAATTACTTCTACATGTAACTCACTGACCATTATACCCCTCCTCATTCAGTTTGGAATGCTCGAATAGCAAAATAATTAGCCACATGAATAAACCGAGTATACATATCAAACCAATGCATTTCAACGGTTACATAATTCAATATGAAGTGGAAAAAAATAACTTAATCAACTATTTTGACTTGAATCGTAGGTACCGGGGGTATTAGCGTAAGTAGTACTTGCTGTGAGCCCGGAACTGAGACGTAGCTAGATTGCTTTTCTCCCCAGAAAATGCCGCAAAGTTGTTAACTGTTTTGACCTTTAAAAAGTAAATAAATAAAAAAATAAAACATTTGCAGACAAGGAGCTCCTAGGTTCGAGTAGCAACTGATGTCACTGCAGTGTTTCTGACCGAGAGGTCCTTAGGTTCGAGTCTCGACGGAGGCAGGATTTTTCGACACTAGCCAAATAGCAAGGGGGAATTCAGCTGCTGCCTTGAGTAGCATTCTAGCAAAGTCGTGCTCTGTTCTGTAGTTTTTCGTGGTTTCTCCGATCAGCACTAGGCGAATGCCGGAGCATTATCCTAACAACGGGCTACTGACTACGGACGGCTACGGACCGCGCGCGATCCAACTTTCCTCTTCCTTGTCCTGTCTTCACCTCTTACTTACACTAACATGCACTACACTACCACACATGACGGGAGACTGGTCGGGAACTTGGGGTTGTCCCGACTGGGGTGGTGCCCCGGGGGTGTGAGATACTTGGTTGGGGAAAACCCCGATTGCCGACGGCAGGTCGTGGCCGGATCTCGCCATCCAGCTGGGGAAGATCATCGCCACTTCCGGAGGAAAACACTCGCACGACACTAACGGGATTAATGACCTTATCAGTTGACGCGCTCGGAATCACTAAGAAACGAATCAATCGAGAACCAAATTATGAATTTCCCACACAGATTAATTAGGTGAACCGGTCGGCGCCAAAGCCTAAGTGAGGTTCCTGAAGGGCGCCTGCTCTGATCGGCTATTCGTGTGCTTCCTGCCTATCAATTCAAGATGAATGCTAGAGCAATTCAACGAAGCGCGATCCCTCCTTCCCAATCCTTGTAGGCGGGCAACGCACACATAATCTACGAGTAAACCTCTATTAATTCTGCGAGGACGCAAATGTTAAATGAAGGATCGATTTTCGCTGATGAGTCTTAGAAACGATGGAAGGCAGCGTTCAAGTAGGGAGATGTGTCACAAAAATCAGTAGCCATTAAGCAGTCAGAAGAGTTTGCGATGTTGCGATGTAGGCAGAATTTTGAGGGGAGAATTTTGAATGCAAGGGAGAATTTTGAAAGTTGTTCAAAAATATATTCGATTTTATAATTTTTAATTATAAATTTTTCATCTGAAAGATTAAGATGTATCAGCTGATATTAAGCGTAACTCAAGGAATACAAATATTGTCCTTGTGTTCCAACCTCTTCTGCTTTTGTCCCAAACATAAGTAACCGTTAAATGGAAATACTTTTGGTTTAAATATATTTGTTTAAATTAAACCAAGCATTGAGTTTCTGTGCATTTTAACTGTTGAAACAATGACTCGGAAACATTGTTCCCAGTAAAATACATTTAGAGCAAATAAACAGGCAAGATCACATACGATAGCGTGATTGTTCAATCATACTGTAGGCAAACGCCCTGTAGCGAAGTTTTACATGGATTCAATTACATTATATTTATAAAAAATAGAGACTTGATTGTGAATAAGATCTATGTTTTCTATAATAATGTGCATGTTTGCACTTTCATGGCCTTTGGCATTGCCAAACAACAACGAACCTCACATTCACAGGTTTACCTTAGCCATGTGACAAAAATACGATCGATTGTAGCTCGCAGAATAAAATAATGAACAAATGATGGAAGATAAGTAATCTCTCTACTACTCTTACGATTTTAATAAAATTTAATTTTTATACTGTAAAACTGATGAAAAATAACAAGGTAAACACATCTGGGGCATCTTATATTTAAAGCAAACTAAAATAAATCCATATAACACTTTTCATCATCATCATCATCATCAACTGCAAGGATTAGACTTGTTCAGTCTGTTCCGGCACCTGAGAACGGCCCACTCCATCTTCTCAGTGGTCTTCGCGCATTTCTTCTCCCTTTTGGCTTGTCGCTGAAGGCAACTGTGGCTATCCTTTCTTCGGACATTTTTAATATACGATTTTTCCATTTTTATCTATATTTTTGAATATTGTCATTCACATTTAAAATATTTAAATCATTTCTAATTTCTTTGCTTTTCTTATGGTCAGGAAGTGTACAACCTGCTATGGTTCGAAGAAACTTCATTCAGCTGATTCGAATCTTCTAATTTGGTCTTTAGTTAATGTAACACTTTTCATTCAAAGCAAAAATCGTAAATTTTGGTTTAGTAGCAAGCTCAAATTGCCTCATAGGAAATACTTAGAATTTAAATATAAAGATTGTTTTTTTTGTTTTGTTTTTAAAGTTCAAAAAGATCCAACAAAAAGATTTCGGACAGTCAAATTTATAATAACAGTTTACATTAAAAACTTATGCTTGTGGCCATACATCATACATGTGGTCACAAACATAAGTTTTTAAAGTAAACTGTTATTATAAATTTGATTGTCCGAAATTTTTTTGTTGGATCTTTTGAACTTTTAAATTAAATTTATGTGACAGCCTTACAAAAGTATTTCATTATAAAGATTGTTTCCTTCGACCTTCCTATTTAGCTGGTGCCGAACTTTCATCCAGATCGGGAATCAAAACTGGTCTACCCAGCTGGACTCGCTTACTCGCAACTCTATACGTCGACGTGTCTTCATTGCCTCCGTTTCAATTTAAAACTCCAATTAATTACGCCATTACCGTAGGCGATGTATGTGCGCTCTGGCGTCGCCTGCGGGAACTCTCCCTCTCTCAACCGCCCTTCCCGCCCACCCCTTACATTTCGCCGCAGAAGTGAGCGAAATTGCGGGTAATAACAGGAAACGAGCAAAGTTTCCGACACGCTATGTTTGCACATATGAATTTTTTTTCGGCAAAAGTTTTCTTTGCGTTTGGAGGCGCAAGGCGATTGGTCTAAAGGGCCTCTTGCTCACACATGTGAATGCGTGGGAAGCACAAAGCGAGAATAAATGTGTTCAGAAGGGGAAAAAAAGCAGGTGCCTGAAAATAGGATATTAAAGAGGTGTTTTTGACACAAAACATATTTAGTACTTTGTTCATTAAGATTATTAAAGGAGGTGAGTTGTTTTTACATATTTGAAATAAAGTATTCGTTCATGACACTTTCTACTCAGCACACAAATGTTTTTCTTTAATACTTCAAGACATACTGTTTACAGATAATTGAATAATCATTTATGTGTACTCTTACAAAACATTTCCATATATCAAATCATTGAAATGTATAGTTATAGGGGAAGGTTATGAAAATGTCAAAATACTTGTAATTAATTTGTAGTAATATGAAGTCAAAAATTCATCATTCAAGTTATTTTTCATCTAGACATTATTAAAGGAAGTACAGAATTAAGTGATTGAAAAAGTAATTAACATAAAATATTCTCAGAGAAAAAACTATATATTCACATCTTTGAAGTTCATAACAGCAAACACAAATAATTCGAATTTTTACTATTTGCCTGTACTCCTCAATATCTCTATTTTTCCTCTCGACTTTCTTATAAATATGTCGATCGTATCCCGAACTTCAGTGTCTAAAAAAGTTGAAAACTGGAAATTGCCTTTGCTCCTCCAAATGGAGGTTCCACTGTTTGCACCATGCGAAGTGTTTGGCATGGATCAGGACAAAAGCACCACCTGCACGTTTTCCCCAGCTGCATTGTAATCCGCCTTTTTTCAACATCAATAAACTTTTATAACTCTGAAGACAGGCGGCTCATCTTCAGAGAAGACATATCCTGCCTCCCTCTGTTGCTTTCTCCGCGGAACATAGCAGTGGTCGAGATACGAAAGCTAACAGATGATGTTGAACATGTCACAGAAACGTAGTATGGTGCTAAATTTAACTTTGCCTTTTCATTTATAAATCTATAGTTTATGTAAAAACTAATTTACTAAATGAAGGAAAATATTTTTATTTAAGTAACATATTCATTTATATACTACACGATGCATTCATTCTATCCATCGCAACTATATCACATAATTAAAAATCCATATTTAACGTGAACACGGTTTAACAATATTCTTTCTACATTGTATTAAAAGTGCGACTATAATGCACTCCAAAAGTATGAAAAACATTACACACGAAAGGAAATCGTAATGGTACTAAGTATTGTACACATCTGTACAAAATATGTTAATAACTGTTGAGTTAATGATTCTTTGCTTTGAATGTTCCCTTGAAGTTGATTGTTTCTTCATAAACGTTAGATAGCTGTAGCTGTAACTAAAACTGTTTTGGATAAACATGTTGCATGAATTAGATTTTTTTGACAATCGATATAAAATAAGATATTCGGAGTGGGTTTATTTTCTGATTAGAAATGATATCAATCAAATTTTGTAAGTATGAAATACTTTTATTTCAACTGAACGACACTTTTTAAGATGACATTGACATTACTATCAATAGAGAACTTTGCGCTATGTTTTTGGTTGCTTCATTTCCATTAAACAAACGTTAAGTTCCCTCGAAATACAATATTTATTCACAAATCTATTTCTATTATCGGATATGCTTGGGGTATCAGCACTTAGTGCACACATCATTTGCCGTTGGAAATTTTTGATGCATGAAAATCTTGACCTTAAAATAGCCTTATAATGATTTATAAGAAGAAAGGGAGAAGTCGTTAAATTAACAAAATTAATTCATTTCAAATTATAAGACGATGTTTGGAATATTTATTATACAGAACATTATTTACTTTTATATTTACAAAATAAATTATTTGACACGGCGATTTGAACGAAAGAATTGAATGGGAGACTCAAAATATTCATTTTATTCGAACTCATATAGTTGAATTATCATTCTCATATGAAGGACATTATTGTTCTAAAATACTTTACTGGCGTAAATGCAATGGTATGGGTTGGATATTGTCATGAACATTTATACGCAACTGAACAGTTGGAGATCAGAAGGACTTTTGCAAAGTTAAAGTGAAAGGTGAACAGACAACTTTATCAAGTACCGTAGACAAAGTGGACTGACAAGATAGAAAGATAACTGTCGGACGGGAACGCCGAGGTGAAAAGAAATAAGAGCAGAAAGCCTTCTGATGTGTGGGATGACAAGCAGACAGATTGACAGATAAGTCAGAATAAAGAAGAGAGGTTGGCATGCATTTTTACCCACGCATATCTCTATGAATAGTGACAAAACGAAAATAATTAAAGAATGCTTATCAGAAAAAAACAAATAAGTTTCAGATCAGTGCAGTAATCTGACAAGTGAAAAAGTGTCATTATGGTTGATAATATGAGTGACGACATGTTATTCACTGACCTGGCGCCCTTGCAGCATAAGTTTTGTTTTCTTGCTGTTTTCATGGTGATAAGGATGAGTAAACTTATTAACCATTACGGAAAATAATTCAAAACAAATAACTTCAAAACTCATCAGTACCACTCACGTAAGCTTTCATAAAAACCGTCACTCTCCAATACGATTCTGATGAATATAGTCATTAGACTGCAGTTGGGGCAATTTGAAATCAGTAAGTTTGTGAGTTTGTTTCTACAGCACATACTAAAACGCAGCATATTCTTGAAAACTACACTAACATAATGCTTTAATAGTTCTTTAGTTGTTTCGTTTTATTTTTTCAAAAATAGGTCTGCTTTCGCAAAGTAAAAAGATGCGACAGGACAGCAGTGCTGCTGTAAGAATCATAAAAGATAAGAGGACTTTCCCTGGAAACCATTGTAAGTTGGAAGTAGAAGAATAATAAATAAATAAAATAAATAAAATAAATAAATAAATAAAATAAATAAAATAAATAAAATAAATAAAATAAATAAAATAAATAAAATAAATAAAATAAATAAAATAAGTAAAATAAATAAATAAACAAATAATAGTACTTTACGTTAGAAGACGATAAAAAAGCAGCCGTGGGCATAGGACGAGCGTCGCGCCGTGGCCGGCCACGGAAGCAGACGGCCAGACGGTGGAGGGCCAGGGGCGGGGAAGGGGGGGGATGAAGGCTCTCCCCTCGGCGGGGGTGCGCCCTGGAGCGTGTAGCGTGGCCTCCGCCCCCGCCCCTGCACCTGACCCCGCACGGCCCCGCCCCCGCCCCCCTCCCCCGGTCGCGCCGACCTCCGCTTGCCGGCGGTGCTCGCTTCTTTAAGCCACCTATTAGTCTATTAGGAGCGACTCGCCCTTTTAATTGAAGACCTTGGGCCAATAACACGCCATGCCGCATTTCTGATGAAATTGAAATATTAGTGTATTTCGATTCCCCATTGATGTATCTAGATGTTGGGTTTTTATTATAAAGTTTTGGCTGCAAGATGGCAATGATATTTGTAAATTAATGTTTTTTATCCCTATGGGTATCCCCCTATGTCTAATTAAATGATCATAGGTGTTGTCATTGCCAACAATGCTGTGTCGTAAGCATTGTTGGCAATGACAACATCTGTGATCATTTAACTTTAAATGCCAACGACATTTCACCACAAAACCAATATGCAGTGTCTAAACCTTTATTTGCCTTTTTCTCAAATCTTACGTATTGTGGCATAGCATGTTATTGCCCTGAGGTCTTCAGTTCCGTTCTTCCCCCATCCCTACGCTGATACAGACCGATATTAGCCTCTGCGTGGATCTGTGTGCAACGCAATACGGCCGGAAATACATTCGAGACGAAGAGAGAGAAGCCGAGTCACCACCTTCCATTAGAAAACAGGTAAATCTAAAAAGCAACTACACATTTAAAAGGAGAGAAGGAAACATAATTCGAAATGAAACTATTATCAGAAATTTAGATTAAGAACATTACTATTATGTGACTTTGTTATTAGCGCGTTACAATAAGCGGAAACACCTGGAAAATGAAATAGTTGAACACTTAATTCGTACATATGTTCTAAGCAGTCATTTCGTCCACGGAGGATATAAAGTAGGCTACACTCAAATAGTTACTACACAGGGTACATTTGAAATCGTTAAGTAATCGATGAGACGATTATTTGCTACAATAATGTGTCTAAGGGATCAATTCATCGTTTATTTTAAAATAACGAATGTAGAAGTAGTATATTTTATGGTCCGATTAAAATAAGTTGGTGATTGACAGTTGCGAATGGAAGGGAACGATGTTGACAGTTGGGTACCGCTGAGCATGTGCTCCCGGAACACGAAAATAAACATTTGAAATAAATACTTATTAAAGTAACCAAATCATACCCTCATATTGTACGAAGCTACAGCTTCAGAAGCACAATTGTCGATCGCCAACTAATTTTAATCGGACCATAGTGAAGCCTATAATGTAATGTTGATAATACAATTGAATAAATTTTACAGAGCATCAATGTAATGGCGATGCTTCATTGTGTTCCTTATACTGAATAATAAGTACGGGTCTGCGAATGCAGGAGTTGATCAGTAGTTACGACTTTCTAAGACAGGAAGCGCTGGATGATACCCTGATCCTTTCACTGCCATTCACAAAACTCACAAGACCTTTTACGAACATTATTAAAGTATCTCCTTCTAAAAAGCTACATGATTTTTTTAAAATTTAAGAAAGAAGTCAACTTCAGAAAAAGAGTTTTTCTGAAATAAAAAAAAAAAATAATCGCAAGTGACGCGGGACGGAGTGGGGTGTGGTGAGGTGAAGGGGAAGGACAAGGAGAAGATGGGAAGAAGCAAGAAGTGGAAAAGGAGAAATGGAAGTGACGAGGAGTAGACAGGATGAGGAGGGGAAGGGATGGACGAGCAAGGAAAGGAAAACCTGGAGGGGAAGAGGGGAGACGAAAAGGGGAAAGGGAGAGGGAGGAAGGGAAAGGAGGAGAACGAGGAGAAGGGAAGAGTCAAAGAGGGAAAGGGGAGCAGCGAAGAGGTAAAGGGGAGGGACCAGGAGGAGAAAGAGAGGCGAGGAGAGGAAGGGGAAAGAAATGGAGGGGCGAGGAGGTAAAGGGAAGAGGCGACGAGAGGACGGTGGAGGACGGGAAGATGGAGGAGGGGAAGGGGAGGTACGAGGAATGGAAGTGGCGAGGTGTAGAAAGGATGAAGAGAGGAAGGGATTGACGAGCAAGGAAAGGAAAACCTGGAGGGGGAGGGGAGAGACAAGCAGGGGAAAGGGAGAGGGTAGAAGGGAAAGAAAGAGAAATGACGGAGTGCTGCGGGGAAGGGAGCGAAAGGCATGGAGGGGAGGGGATTGAGATGGGAGAGCTTCATGTGGCGTCGCGAGGATGTCATGAATGTAAATAATACAGTAGTGCTAAAAAAACCGTATCACCTAGCTCACAGTTGTAATCTGCAATATAATCCTGAAAATACACCACTTGGTTTGCAAAAATCAAGAGAGTTATGAGGGTAATGGAATCAGAAACATCATATAATCTACATAAAATATATGATTACCGATTTTTGAGAGTATATTGGATTAGGAAAATACAGAATTGCCATTTTCTTTAGGTGATGCGGTTTCTTTGAGCACCACTGTACTTCGATTTTTATTACCGATAGAATTCATTATTTTTCTTGAGTAATAAATGTTTGGTACAAATAAATAGCCGGGCAACAGCGGGATACTTTAGCCAGCAAGACATAATCTGGTAAAAAACGGAGAATGTTACAAAAGGGGGTTCAGTTCCTTTAGTTTGAATTAAACAAAACATAGTAATAAAACATGAACAATTACTTTCAAACCAAATATTTTAAAACGCCCTAAAAATTGAAATGAAATACTGATTTTAGGAATTCTTGTGATTGCAGACATTCTGAATTTTGTACCCATATATTTTTATTATTTAATAAAAGCTTCTACAAATTAATAACTTGCGGTAGAGAAATAAATAAAATGACAGCTTACAACGAAAAAGAAAATAGATATTCAAACACCTTTTGGCCTTGCACTCTAATTTGAGTGCGAATGGCATCTGCATTTTGTGAGTACGAGTGGGTTTTGAAAGGACGATAGATTACTTTAGGCATAGAATAAAAAGTAGGAATCCATACCGTCCATGTTTTGCGCCCTAATAATTTCCTCCCTTGAGATTGAACACCTTATCCAAGCACATAAACACAGCATTCACGCAGGTGCAAAAGAATCGTCGATCGGAGAGAGTGTCAAAAAGCGACCGTGATTGAGAGCAGATAAAAAAGTGAGCGGCGGCATGTAAGCCCGAGAGCAGGGGTGTCGAAAGTTGTGGAGAGGAGATCCGTACCACTAAAGTCCGTAAACTGAAGCGGATCGGAGCAGTTTCGGATAAACACACGTGCACTACATGTTACAATGAAATGTAGATTAAGATTAAAATAAATATTAAATTAATTAAGAATAAAGTTCTTAGTATAAGTTCTTCAATAGTTGAATTAAAGAAGAATAAAGTTCTTCAATAGTTGCTATTGAATGTATTCATAGAATTGAACAAAAATTAAGAGACCGACATTAATAAATGGAATACATTACAAACAACGTCTATATTTGATAAAAAATAATTGCAACCTTAATTATTCATTTAAATAAAACAAATTAGACAAATATAAAGTATATTTTTTAACAGATTTGAATTTCGTATTTATTATCGAGTTCATAAGCAGCTTCCTGACAATTGCTTTTCTCATAGAACTGTGGGGTATAATTGATATTTATATTTGTTTATATATAAGCTGCATTTCACGACCATCTATAGTAGAATCCATCATGTTGTTCATGGGTTTTAGTTCGTAAAAAAAAAAAAAAATTATTTTAGTTTACCGACGTTTCGGAGTTTTCTTCTCCATCATCAGGGCTAAATACATCAACGACATGGTCAGAACACTAATTGACAAGTATAACGTAAGCACATACTACCAACTATCACAAAGATTTATTTTTATAAATGAAAAAATTGCAAAATTAAAAATACAATAGAAACATATCTTACATACCTCACAATGTTTACGATGTTTGTATAATATTCTCTACCCAAGTAAGGTATGTATATCAGATGCGGTAGAGCCGAGCAAAACTACTTGGCGTCCACGGGAGCCTTCGGTGTACAAGTCAACTTGAAACGCGCAAACACGCACGAGAAAACTCTCACACATCCGAACGTGCGAGTATGTAAACACCTTCACCTGTTTCAGAAACATCGCAGACGTCTACAAGAAACGCGAGCCGGAGAAAATATCGGGGTGGACTGGTTCGGTCCTTGAGCTGCATAGTACAAGTGATAGAGTCGCAAACGAAGCAGGAAGAGTACAAAGAGAAGAAGGATAAACAGAAGAAGAAGACTGGAGTAAAGGAGAATAAATAGAAGAAAGAGGATAAAGACAAAAAGGATAATGAGGAGAAAAGAAGGAGGAGGAGAATAAAGAGGAGAGGGAGAAGGAGGAGGAGGATATAGAGGAGGAGAAAGAGGATAAAGAGGAGGCGGATGTGGTGGAGGAGGAGAAGGATAAAGAAAGGAAGAAGATAATGAAGATGAGGATGAGCAAAAGGATTAAGAACAGAAGGAGGATAAAGAGGAGTATAAAGAAAAGGATAAAGAGAAGAGGATAAAGAAAAGAAGGATAATGAGGATGAGGAGGATAAAAAAGAAGGATAAAGAGGAGGAGAATGAGAATGTAAAGGAGGAGAAGGAGGATGTAGAGGAAGAGTAGGATAAAGAGGAAGAGGTGGAGGAGGAGGATAAAGGAAAGAAAGAAGATGAAGAGGGGGAAAGGATTTAAAAAAGAAGAGGATAAAGACGAGGAGGACGACGAGAAACTCGAATATCCGTTTTCTTTTTCAAGTATTGGGCAACACAATAAAAATTCATCGTTTCTCACTTACACGATTTCCTATTTATTCTCAATTTCAACCAGCTTGCTCGCGATCCGAAGGTGTGTAATCCCAATTTGTTTGTGACTAGTATTCATTTGTGGTTCGAAAGGTACTAAGTTGGAGCCCCCTGGGCGAATGGAAAGGGGGGTCGCGGGCTCAAAGCCACTACGCAGGTGGCTGAATGAGTGGCAGGGCTCGTGAACTGCAGATTATCGATGCACCGCCGTGTCCGATCTGATCACAAGAAGGAAGTGCCCGCAACACGTTCGGTAGGCACTCGATACTAGATCGATATCAGACAGTGACAGGCCGGGGGAGTTTTGTTACCGCTGGGGTAGGTTACGCTGCAAATCACTTTAGGTATTTCTTCCATTTGTATTTTTTGTTTCAGCCGACGGTGATCTCTAGCGACGTGGAAAGGGAACATGTATTTCACACGATTTTGATTTCTGATGATAGAGATTTGAATGTTTTTTAAGGCAGATAATCGATTTGGAATGAATTTTAGGCAATTACCATTGTTTATTAGAGTGTGATTTGCAAAACAATAACAGAAAAACGAAAGGTTAGAATTGAAAATAATGACCGTTTGATTCATATATATTAGTAATATTTTTAAGAGAATACCTTTTTTCACTCCTCGCCTCGAATATATTCTCAATTACGTTAATGTTTCCACTCTTTAGGATTCTTTCTTTCCTTGAGTAAGTGAATAAATCGTATGAAAAATTAAAGTCATATAACCTTTTCATAATCTGTAGTTTCTAATGAAATAATTATCTAAAGTTCTACATTTATCAAACAATATATAACTAAAAAAATTAAGTTACTACAGCAATACTGACATTAAGGGAGGACATTCAGATATTCAAAATTTGAAAGGATGAGGGAGATTACGAGACAAATGATTCACAATAATTTGGTTCTCGGCATAAAGACTTCATGTACAATTCATTTTAAACTTTATTATGAGATTGATTTATTCATATTAACATGACTGAGAAAATGTTTGTACTTAAAAAGCGTTTTACCTCGAAAAATTAAACTGTAATCGTTTGAGTTGCTAACAAATTTTCCAGCAAATAGATGGTAGGTGTTATTACGTGTGTACCTGACATGTCATTTTCATAAAGAAATCTAATAATGAGTCAAAATATTTTAATTGAAAAGAAACTAAACATATTGCGAGCAAAAATTGCGATATTCTTAATATATTGTACGCTGCAGTGTTCTTATTTCAACATATGCCATCTTCATTTCCGTTGCTCATCGCATCCATCATATCAAATGAAATATCACTGAAAGCACACCTAGTTCGCGAATTGTATAGCGTTTTTGATCTTCTTGATGACTGTTAATGTCACTGAATTGCCGACGCTTATCTTCATCACATGTGCACACTACATCATTCCTTTATTTCGTCACGATACCCGGTCCGGAATTTGGCAACGTCATCCTTATAAACGGATGTAGAGTCTTCACGTAGAAGCACGGTAATGGTGAGTCATAAGGAAAACGTCTACATGTGCTCAGTGCTAGAAAATAATAGGGCTCCTCAACAAACTGAGATACGGGATAACGATATTGTAATTTGATCCTCGAAACGTTGCTTATTTACTGTTTGAGGTGAACTACCTTCAAATGTTTTGATGCCATGCGTATCTATTTTTTAGGGACATTTTTTCGTTTGTTGGGAACTCCGGTGGATATGTTCATGTTAAATGCTTTTGTGGCATGCAAGTTCATAATAAAAATAAAATGTAAATATTATTTAGTTGTTTGCCTCGTCAATTTAAATAGAAAGTTACTTGAAAAAGTGACGTTAGAAGTACTTTTTTTGTTTTCTCATAAACTAAAGACCAATTACTGTCAATCCGTTTAAGTCGTAACGTATGTTACACTGGTATGTTAATGTAGTAAAATTCACAGCATTTCACTAATGTCTTGAACACCCTTCCCATAAAAAAAGAACGTATTTCCCTAGGACACTCTGAAGGGATCGGGCTAAAAATAATGTCAATCGATTCTCTTGTCGAGAGGAATCGCAAAAGCTATTAATCACCTCTGCATATGTCATACGAGTCTCTAACACACGTTCTAGGGCTTACAACATTTCAAAAAAAAGTTCAACGAGAGTTCTCTGAGAACAAGTTGATGAAAGAATAAGAATGGTCCGCATACAAGTCAGTACAGAGAAAAGGCATCTATTTACAAATAATTAATTGCAATTCATATATTGACTTACCCTAAGGCAGTGAATATCATGTTTTAAGAAATAGTATCGATGAACGGTAAATCGTACAAAATTATATTTAGTTAGTATGTAGCTATAACTATGTAGTTATAACTTTTGGACAAGAAGCGAAACGGTTACATTCGAACAGAATGCAATGCAATGAATATGCAAAGTTCCTTAGAATCAATAACACAGTACCACAGTACCAACTTATATTGTAAGAACGAATATCGTACTCAGTTAAAAAATGGCAATTAGACATAAAAAAAAGTAATTCGCACCAAAAGATTTTTTTGTTTTACATTTCAGCTTCAATTTAGTTATTTTTACATTTGCTGCGCAAAATTAATGTTTTTTGCAAATAGAGATTGACGGTTTTATGCCAAGACCGATATGTCATGGCAAAAGCAACAACCAGATCGTGAAAAAAACAACAACAAAAAACAAACATTTCGCCCAGGAAATAGAAATATTTTTTTCTGCGAATGTAATAAATGTTTCTATTACGAATTATGATTTGTTTCATCTCTGCTTTTGCGTTTTAATTGAAAAAATCCCCATGTCGTTTACCATTCTGTAACAGAAAGCCTTGGTATCACAGCATTTGCGAAGCATTGTTATCCCTTACGAGTTCCTATTTTGTAACAGAAACGAGGTACAATAACAGAATTGACAATGGATAAAAGTAATACTGACTCCATAGCATACATTCCACAGGAGTTGCTCGAAACTGCGAACGCTGCAGTATCTGATTTATGATCCGAAAAATCGAAAGGTGTACAAAACATATCAAATGAAAAATTACCATAGGCCTACATCGAAGGGAGCTGTTAAGATCACTGGAAACATTTTGTGGGCCTCTTTTAATGAAAAAGCAAAAAGTGTCTAATTGCATCATAAATGTTCATTATCACTGTAAGAAGTTGGCCAATGAGTTTCTCTGCTGTTTTAATTACGAGTTTTTTTTAACGAGTTTTAGTATGTAATTTTTCTATTACGAGTCTCATAATATTATATTATGTGTTAATAGTTGATTATATGTTATTAGTTATTGAGAAACGGTTGATAATAAAGGAACTAAAGATGTTTTGCCGTAAATATGCGCTTTATTTTCTTACTTCTGTGAAACCTACCTACCGTGTGTGGAAGTCTTTTTCACACCGTGACGAGACGTGATAGTGAAAAAAGTATTTTCTGCGCAGTTACACGTTTTTCAGATGTTTAATTAATATTGAATTCAGGCACGCATATAAATTCACATTTTTATGTGATTGTAGAAAAACAATTTATTCACTTTGATTGTTTATTTAAACTCCACGAAACTGTCTTCAATATCTAATAACAATAATTATCATACAAGGTTTTAGTAATCTATGGTTAACTTTTAACAATAACAAGTTTCGTAATGTAAGTAGTAGTAGAATTAATCCAAGACATTCTATCAACTACATCAGAATAATATCACAGTTTTCTGGGCGAATATTCAAAATTAAACAAAAATTATGGTTCAATGAAATTTTTATAGTGGGCAAAACGTTGTACGATATTCGTAAAGTATGAACTCGTAAAATAATACTTATGTCGTTAATAATTATGGGGATACAGGTATTTTAATTTTGGGAGTACTTTACATGAAGCCCCTGGGACATTTTCAAATTAAAAAAAATGGCTCCATCGTTTTGATTAAATTTCGTTGTTGGATAGTGTGAAGGACGTTTAAGATAATGGCGCAAGACTCATGTTCGTTGAAAACTGAATTTTCGACGATTGCAAAAGTTCAAAATATTTTCGGCGTCTTCCTACAACTAACATATTAAAGATTTAGATTTTTTCCTTAATGAAATCTGTTTCTTAAAGATAGAGTTTGAAAGGTCATGTACATTTTTTCAAAAATTTGAATACTTTTGGCGTAATTACCTTGAAAAATAAAAACAGACGACAAAGTACGTGCTGTTTTTAGCATCACTAGTTTCATTCGCAAATTTCACAAATTACGCGGAGTACGGGATTCGTTCGCTTCTCGAGGCGGCCATCTTGTGTCGGCGGAGAAAGCCGGAGGCCGGAAGCCCGGCTCGCATGCGAGTGGGGCGGTTGATTTTCCGAACGCGCGGCAGAATTGCTTAAACCACCATTGTGATACGCACGCAAGAACATCCGCCGGCGCGGGGCCGCGGATGTTTTCGGAACAGCAGGCTACGACCGCGACGCCAGCGCCGTGCGGGAGACGAACGTAACAAGGTTAGAGCAGTGCAGTGCAGTGGGTGTGAGCGAGTAGAATGAATGGTTATGTCTATAACCAAGACTTAAGAAGATTGTGCAGATTTCATCCTCTGGATCTCTTAAATAGGTTCGATTGTTAAATGCAAGATATATATTGTATTGCTATAGAAAATTATATTGTAATTAACTAAAACAAATTGAAATTATTAACTTTTGTTCAAACATAATTATGTCCACGATTGCCAAAAAATGCAAGTGTATTTATATATTGTGTATTGTGTTTCTGTTATGATCATATTTATCTATGTCAAATTTATTGTGTTCATAGTGATCATATTTTTCTTATTATGTTATATTTGTTCTTTATTATTATTATTTGTTCACAATGTTTATTTGTTCATTACTGAAAATGAATCCATGAAGGACTGTAAATGCCCAGTTCCTTCACATGCCATTGTAACTGTGTCAAAACATTTGCCTATTGTTCGGATGTAACAGATTGCAAATAAAATATACAACGAAAAAATGTCTATAGTGAATCAGTTCCTCAGCATCACGAATACCCTCTGGTACATCTCCAACGCACAACTCCATAAAGAATTCCAGCTAGAACCGATAACCAACCACATTATATTTTTATTCACCCACTTCTTCCAAAACATTCCAAACATACCCAACCTAACCCCTCTAAGACTCTGCCAAAATCTAGTACACAGAACCCGCATCAAGAATAAATTTCCTTTCCATATATTTCTTAATAAATTATCAGATCTCGACCCAAAGTAGAGATATTCATATAAAGATACCTCTACCACCCTTTTAGTGATGTAAATTGTATTTTAAGATTATTATTAAGATTAGTGTAAGTTAATTGTAAGTAGATATAAGCAATCATAACAGATGTAGAGGGTACCGTAAACACTGATTTTTGTATTTGTCTATCCAAAAGAAAATAAATCAATTAAAAAAAATGTATATAATGAAACAGAATGAATGATGCGGGAAAGAAAAATTTACCTAGACGAAACAAAAATAAAATATTATTTTGAATTAAGAAAAATAATAAAAATTTTGTTAAAGTTTAGTATGCCAAAGTGTAATGCCATTTACTAATAAATTAGATTTAAGCTAAAATTTAGTTAGTTTTAGTAAATCTTAGTTTAATTATTAAGCAAAGCCCTCCCTCTCAACTGCTTAAGCTGCAAAGCAGCAGTTCACTTGTATTCCATTTAAGAAAATAAATTCCCGCCTCCTCAGGGGTACTGTGGAGAGGAAATATTAAAAGAAAGGTTAAAGCAACACACCGGAAACCAGGAAGCCAAGGTTTGCGTCACGGTGGGGGTGACAAATCTTTGAATAAACTTTTAATTATTAAAATACTTGATTACTCAGTAACAAGGTCATATCTTCGATTCTTTTATTGCACGAAACATATTTCCGACGTAATTGCCTCTACAATAAGACGACAGGACAGTGACAATTGAATATCATAAAATGGGATATATCTCGCCTAAGAAACTGTTCAAAGATTTGGTCGTCTCGGAGGGCCAGTGGTTAGAGCAATTGGGCATAAACCACGAGATATGCTCGACTGACAACTTTTTGAACAAATTTAATTATTGAAATACATTTGTTATTTAATAACAAAATTACATCTTGGATGCATTTACAGTGCGGAACTTTCTAGAAAGGTGAAAGGTTGGTGACAATTGAATATCATACACCAGGCAATAACACTAGGCTTATGAAACCATCCAATTAAATGGAAGTCGCGGTTCGCGCACTCAATGGTTAGAGCAACTGGATGTTAACGACGATACACGGTCAGGGAGACAATTCTTTGAACAAGTAACAAGTGATGTTACAACAGCAAATATTTTCTCGAATTTGTAACTTGCAATTTTCAAAAATCCAGAGAATTCAATGTAACTTGCGCCCTTTTTTAAAGCCTTTACTCCATCTAAGAAGAAACTCAATCAACAAATTTAGAGGCATTTTTGAGAAAATTTTGAAAATATTGAGGCTTCCAGTAAATTACCCCCCCCCCCCAAATCAAACTATCCGTTTGAAACTTGCAGAGTCTCAGGTTCGGCCAGATTTATAGGGAAATATAAGTTTTGGAGCAAATTGTCTGAATTAATTAGGCGCTAATGTTGACCACAGACGGACAGACAGACAGACATGTCTTCGACAACCAATTTTGCGAGCTCCAGGACCCACAAAACGTGAATTCTGACAACATAAGTGTTGGAAGTAGTAATTTACTGCATTCAGGAATTATTACTGTCCACTTTTTAGGAATCACAACCCCACATTGCGATTTTTTCAGTCGAAAAATCATTGCGCAATAAAAGACCAATATAAATCTAAATGTCATATTTTCATATTTCATTAACATAGGTTACTGAATGTCATATTTAATTATTCAACAGTCGGAAGAGTAATTTTGACGTGATAACAATTTCTAAAATCTTTAACAGACTACATAATTCATATATTCGTTGCTTGCCGTCCAAGTTCGAAGACTTTATTTACACGTTACTGGAGCTGTGATATTCTCACCCCCTCTCGTTTAGAGAAGCCTATTGAGACACGTATAAATAAAAGAATGAAGGGATGTAAGCAATAAGATTTGTCCCTAAGTTTGATACGATAACAGATTCTGTTTACAGAAGCATAAAAACTCTTATTTGATTATTATTTGATTTTTCAGTGGGAGGCAGTATTGCAGGGATACTAGAGCTTACAACTACAGGTAAGTCGCGTTTGCGGTATGTATTAATCCCCTTCCCTCTCGAGTGTAGCAAATGAACTCAGGAAGAAAAGGGAAGGAATGGAAAGAAAAGGAATGAGAAGAAAAGGGAAGGAAAGGAAAGAAAAGGAAGGAATGGGAAGAAAAAGAAAAGAAAGGGAAGGAAAGGGAAGGAAAGGGAAGGAAAGGGAAGGAAAGGGAAGGAAAGGGAAGGAAAGGGAAGGAAAGGGAAGGAAAGGGAAGGAAAGGGAAGGAAAGGGAAGGAAAGGGAAGGAAAGGGAAGGAAAGGGAAGGAAAGGGAAGGAAAGGGAAGGAAAGGGAAGGAAAGGGAAGGAAAGAAAAGGAAAAGGAATGAAAGGAAGGAGAAGGGAAGGGCGAGTAGTCCATTGTATAAGATAGTACCAAGGCAAAATGTCTAGAAATGAATCTATCAGACTAGTCGGCTGACGGATTCGTTTTCGGCAGTGCTAGAAACTTCTTGATACTCAACACATCAAGCAAACGTCTAGCATTTTGCTGGGATCGAAACCACAATCTCTGCCTGCACAGTTTCCCTAGGCGTTACCCTAGTTCCCTCGCCATCATCAGTGTTAGGTGGACCCAGTTGAGGCTATTTTGGCCAAAATTTCGGTCGTACCATGTTGGACATTTTCACGAAAAGTAATTCGTTCCAACCCGTGCTGGTAAACAGAAAAGGTCATAGTGAATCCCAACGATTCCTCCGAAAACATTTGCTAACGGACGGAAATCCGTTTCGTTTGGTTCTGTCGGTTCCTTACGCCCGGAGAGGTCAGATCGTTTGCAATATCCGTAGATGGTTTTGAGCATGCTTTTCGAAAATGTTACAAAAAAGAGCTGCGGGATTATGGGAATACTTTGGCTCTTTTGGGTGAAATATTTGGATGTTTTTCGGATAAAATAAGTCGGAATGTATTGCTCGCAGTCCAGTAGCGAACGACAGATATTTCAGCTTGAGTTGCATTATGACATTAACCGTAAGCGGCGGTCACAGTTGAGCCGATTTAGGAGGAAAATATCGGTCGGAAGATGTCGGATGGACAAAAACAAACGAAACAGATCTTTATCCGTCAGCCGATGTTTTCTACACCATCGGAAGAGGTCGTTCGGTTTCATTAAGACCACTTGCGTTTACCATCACGTTTTAAAAAAATATTTATTTTGTATAACACATAAATATTTGGCATTACACGCAATTCCCTAGACGATTCCGTAAGCAACGCACTCTTGAGGGAAACGTCGCTACTACTGCAGCAGGTAGATTGTTCCAGTCAGTTACTGTCCGCTTGGCAAAAGAGTATTTACCTAAATCGGATTTTTGATTCCTATATTTAATTTTGTATGGATGATCTCCTCTTCCGAAATATTGAGGGTGCACTATCCAAGTTCGAATGTCGTTTAACGCTTTACATCCAGTGTACGCTTTGAAAATATTTTCTAGCTCAACTATCTTTCGACGTTTGCCTGGGAGTTCCCACATCTGAGTTTGATCATTGTTTTTTACTACAAGTTTTATCGCTCTCTTTTGGATTCAGTCTAACAGGTTCCAGCCCTATCCCTATCCAGCCCTACATGTGTCCCAACACGCGGAGCTGTATCCCATTACCGGACGTACAAGAGAAGTATAATCTAAGCGCTTTATGTTCGCGTTTCCTTTCCTCTATGTCCGCATTACAAAATGGACTGATTTCCTAGCTTTGCACGCAATGTGACTGATGTGGTCGGACCAGTTCACATCGCTTTGAATAACAACACCCAAATACTTGAAGCTACTAACATCAGGCACAGGTTGATCTGCAAGTGTGTATTTTAGTAAAATTTTATCACTTTTCCTACTGAAGGTTACAGTTTTGCACTTCTTAAGATTAATTTTCAACGAATCCGGAAATTCGGATAAAAAAAAGGGCCGAGTGAAATTTCGGGAAACTTCGGCTGCCGCCTTAGTAAGAATAAAGTACCGTAAATACTCGAATATAACCCACATATATTTTAAAAAAAAATTACTAGCTGAAAATTGGGGTGAGGTTAATATTAGCGTCAAGGTCGGTACCGCGAACTTGAAGCGAGTTGCACGTGGTTACATGAAGGCGTGCTTTATTCTTCGGGTATTTATAACGTGGCCGGTCAAGGCCCGTCTTCACGATGGAATATGTCACAGCAGTTCGCGTCTTTCTCGGTCGTGCCGCTAGATGTCGCATGGTCGCGACCGTATCAAGCAAGCTTTTTTTCTTTCGAGATTACTTCCCGTAAAATTAAGGTGCGGATAATATTCGAGGGCAGGGTGTATTCGAGAATATACGGGTAGTATCCGAAACCAACAAAATACGAATTGTGGCGGCGGTGGCGGTCCCACACGCGTTTTCCCAGTCTCTGTCACCGCCACCGCCCCTCCCCCGCCTCGCCCCGCCCCCGCCTCCGCCGCACTCGTGCGTGGCCGAACGCTGAATAATGTAAATAAGAAGCACAAAAAGAGCAAAGGATTCTTGCGAAAGGCAGGCGGCCGGCGGGCGAGCGAGCAGGTGAGGCCGCGCCCGCGCCGCTCGTGGCGGCTGCACGCATGACAGGCCTCGCCGCCGCCGCCGCCGCCGCCACGTCGCGGCACCCCGCCTCGGCACTCCGCGCCACACGCCCAGCGCCTGCTTAACGCACGGGACCGAAAATACATTTAAATATTTGTTAAATAAAACTTTAAATAAAATTTTAATAAATAAAAAGTGAAATAAAAAAAATAAATAAAAATTTTGTTAGCGGCGGTGTAGCGGTTAGCGTAACGGACTGCTATACCCAAGTTCGCGGGTTCAAATCCGATCGAAGCCGTGGGTTTTTAGGGGCGAAAAAATCCTTCGTACGCCTTCCTTAGGAGCCGGCTGTCCCATGTTAGTAGATTTACTTGCATGTAAAAGATCCTCAAGCCTAAATGAAGCCTCTGAGCTAAATTCAAATCGCCGATTTCGTCGCCTCAGCAATACCTTCTTTCCGCTCTAGGAAAGGAGTGTAGCGAAATTTGCGTGGTCAGACGGAAGAGCAGGCCTCATAGCCTGAGTCTCGCCACGTAAAATCAGGCAATTCAATTCAATAAATTTATTCTGGATTCTTAATCAGAGCAAAGGACAAAATTTAAAATCAATGGAAATGAACTACTGGAGACGCTGTTGTGGCCTTACACTCCTGGATAAAGTACCCAATGTCGACATAAAAAATCAAATGGGTATTAATATTGATATAATGGATGTAGTTGATGCTAAACGATTGAGGTGGTATGATCATAACCAAAGGATGACGGAAAGTCGGTGTCTAAGAAAATTTTGAAATGGTTACCTCAAAGAAACAGGAAACGTGGCAGACCGAGAAAAACATGGGAAAAGGAAATAGAAAAGGCAATGAAGGAACGAGATCTTCAAGAGGAAGGTTGGGAAGATCGATGGACGTGGCGAGCAGGATGCAAGAAGCGGCGTCAGCTGTAAAGAACCTCGCTAATACTACTACTCTCTTTATTTACCGTTTGATTGATTGATTGATTCGTGTTTCCGGGCGCGTCAACTACTTTGGTCAATCGTCCCGTAAGTGAAGTGCGTGTTTTTTTCTCGGGAGGTGGCGGAGATCTTTTCCCCGCTGGACGAGATCTGGCGCCGACCTACCGTCGACCAGCGGGGTTTTCCCCTCAACTAGGTGTCTCCCACCAGCGGGGCACCACCCCAGCCGGGACAAGCTTTAAGCTCCCTACCGGTCTCTCGTCATGTGTGGTAGTGTAGGGCATGTTAGTGTAAGTATGTGTGTAAGGGGAGAGGATAGGGCAAGGAAAAGGAAGGAAAGTTCGCGCGCGGTCCGTGGCCCGTTTGTTAGGGCACTGCTCCGGCATTCGCCTGATGTTGATCGGAGAAACCACGGCAAACTACCGATCAGAGCAGCCGGCCGCTACAATTCTCCTCCAGACAGCGACTGAATTCGACCTAGCTGAAAAGCTAGTGTCGAAAATCCTGCCGCCGTCGGAACTCGAACCTAGGACCCCCCGGTCAGAGGGACTGCAGTGACATCAGGTTGATGCACTGAGCCATCTCTCCCGGTTTTATCGTTCGAATTATGCAATTATTTAAACAATCATATTTTATAGTATCATATCTACAGTATAACAACATGAAGGTCGCTGAAATGAGAGTTCTGAGGAAAATTACAAATCACACTCTACTGGATAAGGAAAGAAACAGAAACATTAGGGAAGTGTGTAAAATCAAGCCAATTACGGAATGGGTAGCAGACCGAAGAAAGAAATGGAACGATCATATTGAGAGAATGGAGGAGAAAAGAATCGTGAGGATTGCTAAAGACGAAAGGCCGAGGGGAAGGAGAGAAGTTGGTAGACCAAGGAGAAGATGGAAAGACTCGTTATAATTCTTGGAAAGGAACAAGTCTTAGACTTTTTAAGAAGATGAAGAAGATATCTACAGTATATAAATAATATGTATTATGTATTTGGCGCAATATCCCGTGAACAGGCTCAGGCCTACCGACGACGTCCCTGCCTCGCGGCCATGGGTTAAGAGGGTACGTGTGGTTAGCACGTAGACACCCCACGCTGTACTCCGGTCTTCTCAACCTAAGAAGTGAATTTTCTCATCGTCACACAGCATTTACTGGGACACTGCAAAGGAAAACGCACTCTATAGTATTGTCTCAACCGGGAATCGAACCCCGAGCTGCGTACTGGAAAGCGAGCACGCTGACCAAGAGCTGCCACGAGGCTTGACATAAAAATATAAAATATAATAACAAACATGTTTATTATTTAAGAAACATTTACGTTGCCCTCCCCCCCTCAATGATCGGCTGTATCCACCCATGACCTACAGGCCTACGGTTTTAGAATTAATGTTAACAGCGACAAACATTCAATTCACCCTTCTTTAGTCGCGTGAATGCACTTCCTTTAATCGCATTGACTGCCATACCGAGTCTGTACCCCCGCCCTCCCCACTGCCTCAGCCAAGTCACTCGCGAAATTGACCTCGGCCCTCCGTGACTTATACCTCAAGGGCCCTTGTGTAATTTTTACTTCCCAGCCTTACTAGGTACGTAGAAAAGAGAAAAAAATTGTCATTGTTTGACGGAAATCTACGATTTTTTGACAGAAAAACTAGAATTGATGGGCCGTGGTAACGAAAAAGAGGATAAATGTTGTTCTTATATGTAGGAAATTACTTCCGCTAACACGTTATGAAGTTACAATCCCCATTTGAGTGCAATTTCCAAACAAGAAACCTGCTGTTCGAAGGAAATTTAGATAGGTATGTGATATTACAAATTATATTTAACCACTTAACCTATGAAAATATCATTTTTTATTTTGGTTATCAAGATTCTAACCATCAAGACTCTCATATTTGGGATCACATTCAGAAAATTAGTACAATTTTCATCCGTAAACCACGTGATATATAATGGGCAATAGCGCTGTATCGCATGAAAAACATATAACGCAATTTTCTCAAGTATTTATTAAATAATGTTGCCAGTTTCATCCAAAATTTTGAAAATTAATTCTCAAATTTCGGAATACAAACCAAATGACCCAAATTTGTGAATTAATGGAATCGTGGTGTGAGCGATTAGGTTCTTTCAGTTCTTCCTGCAACCGTCGTTCAGGAAATTAAGCAGGTGGTCATTTCATATAATTACCTATTTTTAACTTATTGCTGTCAATATTATGGAGTGTTTTTGATTACTTAGCCACAATAGTGAAATATATTTCTCAGGCTTAGGCCCCAATGATTAATTAGTAATATTACAGAAAGAATGCTGCCTGACACCTCAATTTTGTCACAAAGACATTCCCAATGACGAAGTGAGAGAGCAATAAGCACAAACATTTAATCTTAAACACATCTCACTTTATAATTATGCTCTGAATAAATCATGCACTTTTCTTCCATATTGTGAGATGTTCTATTCACCTTTTTCGCACTCAGTAGCGTTCTGCACGTGTACACTTTGTAATCAGCACTGCAGTCGGATGTTGAGAGCTCCTATCTCGGGATGCATACGAGCGGATTTCAACAATTAAAGTGTTGTTTACTGTCTCTCGTCTCCACGGTTGCCACCGCCGCAAGTTTCCGTCTTGCTCCCTCGCTGATGTTTCCGACGCGGCAGTGCATTTGCGTCGTCGACTAGGTTACACCGTAAGCATATTTCTGTTTTTTTAGGGGTTTACACATTTTTTAAAATACTGGCGTAATCGTGCGAGCTCTCGTATGTTAAAACCCACTCTTTTCTATAACCTTCCATTTCCATATTAACCTTCCAGTGGGCGCGCGAAAAATGTTAACACCAGCAGGCGCGTGTCGTAAATTTTACGACATTCAATGACTCTTGAAATAATCAAAGAAATTGTTGAACAATGGAATTTTATGTCGCATTATAATATCTAAGAATGATATTTACTACCAAAAAACATATCTGTTGATAAACGTTCGTATTTAGTATCAAAAAGATCTTGTCTCGATCCAGTATCGTTCTGATGCTCGTCTATATTTTCAACATTCGTTTACTGTCACTGTCACTATCCAATTCATGATCTTCCTCCGATCAGACAGCTCTTGAAGAATACTCTGATTTTCGTTCACATGAATTCATTATCTGGACATTTTACAGAAAATTTCGATTAGGTCAAATTGTTTTGCAATATTTTAGCACAACAGCCGGCGCGCAGCGTAAAGTTTACGTCACTATGCACTTATCCCAAATAGAGAGTTACAAAAACTGAATATAACGTGCAAACTAAACAGTGGCTGCAGGAAAGCATCACTAAAGATACCTGCAAGGAATACCCAGAACGCAGAAGTCTGTGACAACAATGAGTCAAAACAAAAAAATCATCAATACAAAAAATCTGTTTTTGTCGTAAAATTTACGACAGCGCGCCCGCAGGAAGCTTAAGCCCATAATACAGAAGTGCTCAAAGAAACCGCATCACCTAAAGAAAATGGGTATTCTGTATTTTTCTAGTCCAATATGCTCTCAAAATGTGGTAATCATACATTGTATGTAAATTATAAGAAGTTTCTGATTCCATTACCTTCATAACTCACTCGATTTTTGCAAACCAAATGGTGTATTTTTAGGATTGTATTTTAGATTACAACTGTGAGCGATGTGATGCGATTTTTTTTGAGCACTAATGTATATCTTTTTCTTCAAGACCTTCTTATCCCCTGTCACTTGTTCTGTACGTCTCCTTGGAATTGTAATAACTGAACGTATTTTATCATAATAGTACAATACACCCTCGTCAATACAAACGTTTCTTCTTTAACTGTATTACCGAATATAGAGGAACATCCGTGCAATTCAAAAGCATAGAATACCAAGTAATGAGTGTAATTTCACTTCCAGTTTCTCATTGTGCACGGCTCTGAACAGGTGGGTTAGAATCGAGGAGCACCAAACTAACAAAAATGTGATAGAATGTCCAATATGACATCCTATAGATTATGGTCTGAGGAACGATTCTCCGAGACCTTTGAACTCAAAATTCCAGCTTTTAATGTCATATAACGCTTCATTTCGGAGTTATATAACTAGTATATAGATTTCAACAACGCTGCCCGAGTGTTGCGGGTTGCATCTGACACGAACATTTAGATATTTTTAAGCAGATAATTCATATTTTTTAAGTGTAAGTGCAATTCTTCACGTCTCCGTGAAATTCTCTGTCGTTAGCGGTCCTACAGTTTTCGCAAAGATTGGTTACGAGCACATAACAAGTATATACTATTGAAATAATATATAGGAGATCATTCTTTCTACGTAGAAAACTTCAATAATATATATGATGCAAATTTTCGGGATAGAAAATTGAAGACCTTATTTTCAAACTGATGCTTTTCGGAGAAAACTATTTTTCGGGAAGAGAAAGTATTCACATTGAGACTTACTGTTCAAAAAGAGATTCGGACTGTTTTCGGATACCGTTTTACACATGAGAAATGCAATGTTTGAACAAAATATTTGGCAGCCTGATGAAAACTCTTTTTAAGAATATACTGATGTGTAAAAATAGAAAAACAGCAATGGAGGTACATCGCTTTGGAAAAAAGCCCTTCAATTTTAAGCAGTGAGAAGTAATGATAAAGGTGTGCAAGAACTAGATACACAATTGGTGCTCACTTGCGAAGATATTTCATTGAAATTGTCTTAACAGAAATAATTTTATTTTTAATAATAAAGATTGTCAAAATGAGTTTCAAATGTCGTTAAATTGTAGAAAATAATAAGATTTGAAAAAATGAGCCAAACAAACTTAAAATTTCAATGTTGGGCAAGAAAAGAAAATTAATTTGGCATCCACTCTACGTGAGGAGGATGTAACTTTAATGTCTTTTGCGAAATCAGATCATCCCATCAATATGAACACACGAACAAGTGTTCCACCTACGGAACTGGGATCCATTAAACTCCTGATCTATGCAGAAGTCAAAAGGCAAAAGATACAGAAATCCTAAACAAGAAGAAAAATTTAGAACAGCTAAGCGCCACTGGTCACCACATTGTTTTTAGTAACTTTATATAGCATACGACATGCAGGACATCAAGACAAATTTATGAATTCCTCATACAATGAAATTTGCCAAACCTTTCAGATATCAAGACTCCTAGTGTCAGATAATACTCCTACTAGGATTATTAATGAATATATGACACACATACTTACAAGACGATATGTAAGTATATTGCCACATATTAGTCAAATTAATCAGACAGCAGTTGGCCACAAATATACCCAGATACATCATGATCAAAATCATGACCTTCTTTTTAACTTCTTGCAGGCGGATAAAAAGAACAATCCCTCATTCTTAGAACCTTGAGCTAATACGGGAACAGGTTTTTCAACCTCCAATTGAGCCTTTACACCGCTAGAAAAGTGAGGGGGAGTGGAAAAATGCAGTAGGCAATTGCGCATATTTTTTAACCTAACCTCTGCCAATACCGACGCCATATCGCCAATTTGAGCTGAACTGTAGGCCTGTGATTAGGGCTCATACGACTGAGGCTCCCGCCAAGTGCAAACAACGTATTGCTATTCGCTTTCTCCAAGGAGGGATTATAGCAGCAGAAATTCATAAAATGATGAGCCAAATATGTATAAACATTCGAACAAATAAGACTGGCTTCGGAAGATTTTATCTAGGACAACCCGGACACTCACAGTGCTGCTGTAACCCAACGACAACTGGGGAAGACAGGTCAAGCTTGCTCAATCTGTGTTTGGCCCGATTTAGCAACCAAGAGAGGACGCTCAGGGAATCAACTGATGTCCCTGCAGTGTCTCTTACCGGGAAGTCGGAAGTTCAAGTACCGACGGCGGCAGGATTTTCGATTTTAGCTTGACTGCTAGGTCGAATTTAGTCGCTGTCTGGAGGAGAATTCTGGCTACCGGCTGCTCTGATCGGTAGTTTTCCGTGGGTTTCTCCGATCAACACCAGCCGAATGCCGGAGCAGTGCTCTAACAAATTGGCCACGGACCGCGCGCCATCTTTCCTTCCTCTTCCTTGTCCTATCCTCACCCCTTACTTAACGAGTTGCATTCACATGCACTACACTATCAGGCGTGTCCGGGAGACCAGCCAGGAGAATAGGGCTTGTCCGAAGACGGACCGTGCCACGTTGGTGGGAGATACCTTGAGTAGGAGAATTCCCGCAAAACAACGTAGTTCCCGCGGGGAGTCACTAATCAGTCTTCACGGCGATTACGTAGGAACGTAACCATTTTTTACCCAACTTTTGGTAATATTCATTGTCTTCTTTACTTTGTCTTTCTGTTTCGGTGTATCTGAGGTTAAAAGAAGCGTTCACCCACGGTCCATTCCACATGAACTAGAAAGACTGCGTCAATACCGCGCGTCCCCGGATGTCAGACAAAACCTTCTGAAGGGTTGCGGCGGGCAACGGAGCGTCCCGATCTGCCAGTGGCGTTCTCTCGGCGGCAGCCGTGACTGCTCAAACAGACGAGGCCCCCCGGGCGCCGCGCGGCGCAACACGGCGTGGCGTCGCAGCGGCGGCGGCGACGGCGGCGGCGGCGGCAGGGGCGGCGGCGGCGGCGGCGGCGGCGGCGGCGGCGGCGGCGGCGGCGGCGGCGGCGGCGGCGGCGGCGGCGGCGGCGGCGGCGGCGGCGGCGGCGGCGGCGGCGTCTCCGCGCTTCAGTTGCTGTCGCGGATCGCTCGCCCCCGTCCCGTCGTTTTGCCTGCCCGCCCGCCAGCCCGCCCAACCGAACGCCTTCCTCAACCCCGCCGCCCTCCCGCCCGCTCGCCTGCCTGACTACCCTCCCGTCTTCTTCCTTCCCCACCACCCACGCGCCCATTCACATGCTGACTACCCGTCCGTTTTTCCCGCACACTCGGCCACCCGAACGCCTTCTTCCTTCCCGGTCCACCCGTTCACCCTGCCTGGCCTCCTTCCCGTCTACCCGCAAACCCTGCCAACCGAACGCCTCCTTCCTTCTCGACCACCCACGCGCCCGTTCACTTGCTGACTACCCATCCGTTTTCCCGCACACCCGGCCAACCGAACCGGGTCCTCCCTTCCCCGGCCACCCGAACCCTTCCTTCCTCGGTCCACCCGTTCACCTGCCTGACTACCCTCCCGTCTACCTGCAAACCCTGCCAACTGAACGTCTCCTTCCTTCCCCGCCGCCCATCCACCCGTTCGCCTGGCTGACTACCAACACCTCTACCCGTACTCCCGACCAGAGAAACGCTTTCTTCTTCCCCGGCACCCACTCTCCTGTTCGCCTGCCTTACTACCCACTAGCCACACACCTACCCCCCACACTTTGCCACCCGAACGCATTCTTCCTCCCCCCCCCTATCCGCCCGTTCACCTGCCTAAACTACCACCCGTCTATCCGCACACCCGGGCAAACAGAACGCCATCTTCCGTCCCCGCCGCCCATCCGCACGTTTCGTCTGGCTGACTACCCACTCGTCTACCCGCCGCAATCGAACACCTTCTTCTTCCACGCTGTCCATCCGCCCGATCGCCTGGCTGACTACCCACACGTTTACTCGCACAACCGGCCACTCGAACGATTTCAACCTTCCCCGCTGCTCACCCGCCAGTTGGCCTGATTCGCTACCCACCCGTCTACCCGCACAACCGGCCAATCGAACGTTCTTCTTCCACGGCAACCCATACGCCCATTCGACTTACTGACTACTCACCTGTACCCGCACACCCGGCCACCCGAACGCCTGCTTCCTTCCCGACACCCACCCGCCTGCTCGCCTGCCTGACTACCCACCCGTCTACTCGCTCACCCTGCCACCCGAACGCCTGCTTCCTTCCCAGAATCAGAATTATATTGCAGATGACAACTCTGTGCGCGAGGTGATGCGTGTTTTTAGCACTACTGTAACCTACCAACTTTCCTGCCCTTCAACTCGCTTTCCTGCACACTGGTCAGCCCTCTCGCGCCCTCTTCCTCCCATCCACCTACTCACTCATCCATGCCGGATCCCTCCCGCCGGATCACCTCCGTGACACCGCGTCGACGGCAAATTCCTGCTTCTTGCGCTCTTTTTCTTGTCTTCCGGTGGGGCGGCGGGGCTTGCGGTGGGGGTGAGGATGCGGGGGAGGGGCGGGGTAGTGGAGACGGGGGAGTCGCGCGGGAGGGTCGGTGCGTGGCGGGAACAGACGGAGCGGTGGAGGGAGGGTCTTGGAACGGGGTGTCTCGGCGCAGTGAGAGACGGCAGGGAGGGGGATAGATGGGAGGGGCGGTGGAGAGAGACCGGCGGGGCGGGACAGGGAGAGACCGGCGGGGCGGTGGGAGAGACCGGCGGCGGGGGGAGAGACCGGCGGGGCGGGGAGAGACCGGCGGGGCGGAGAGAGGCGGGGCACGGCGGGTGAGAGACGGGGCGGCGCGGGAGAGACAGAGCGGCGCAGGGAGAGAACGGCCGGGACGGGGAGAGATGGGGCGGCGCGGGTTGAGGGCGGGGCGGGGAGGGTCCGGCGGGGCGGGGCGGAGATAGATGGGCGAGGCGAGACGGGGTGAGAGACCGGCGGGGCGGGAAAGGGAGAGACCGGCGGGGCGGGGAGGGAGAGAGACCGGCGGGGCGGGGAGAGACCGGCGGGGCGGGGAGAGACGGGCGACGGGGGGAGAGGACTGTGGCGCGGGAAGGGGCGGCTGGGAGCGATAGATGAGCGGGGTGGGGAGTAGATGAGCTTGGCGCTTCAAGCGGGGCGAGGGATGGACGGGCGAGGTGAGGGTGGACGGGCGGGGGCGGGGATCGGACGGGCAGCGCCGGGAGAGACCGGCGGGGCGGGGAGGAGAGACAGGCGGGTGGAGAGGGGGGAGAGGACGGGGGCGGCGCGGCGTGAGGAGCGGGGTCGGAGCGGGGCGGAGCTGTGGCGGGGGTCGAGGGGGGAGCGGGGGCGGGGCGCCGGGTGGCCGTGTCGCCGTGGCCTCGAACGCAAGACCTGAGGCGAGACCGGCTCGCGGTAGCAGCCCGTCATGCTACGCTTCTGCGCCGCTATGTACTAGCGCCGCTCCGCAAATAGACTGACTGACGGCCGGGGATGTGGCGTGGCGGCAAACGAGCCAGGAAGTGGTGTGATTTTACTCCGGGTGACGGATGGTTCTCAATGTTCCTCTCGCCAGACAGGCGTCGAAAAACTCACGCCATTACGCTACGAAATCTCAAAAGTAACACCCGAGAACATGGAACTTACGACTGCAATGAGACCTTTGAAGAAAAGTTCAAAATATTCTACAAATGGAAGGTCAGGATACAATTTAATCTGTAATTAATTTTTTGGGAAAAAACCAAGATCCCTGTACGCGACATGTGCTAGGAACGTACAACGTTGGTGATTCGAAAAAAAAAACTACATGAGCTCATTTGTCAGGTTTAACTAAATGCACTGTACATTACTTGTACTTGTTACTGTACAGTAGTAAAGTAAACAAAATATACTAATTTATTAGGAAGAACAAAATATCATAGTACACATTTATTTTGTAAAACAAGTTAATGAAGAAATGTTAGAAATATAGTAAAAATACGACCGACAGGAGAGGACAATCCTGAAGATACAAGACCGAGCCCTCTGCTCCCATGGAAGAGGATTCGAAAATGTCCATAAGGGCTGGCACATAAGGGCTGTCCATAAGGGCTATGAGCACATACGGACGATTTCTGGGAACACAGCGGATCTAATATTCGATACCACACGTGATGGATTCCAAGACCGCAGCATGTCCAAAACGAATACAACAAACACCTCAGGAACTCAATTCAATTCCTTCAAGTGACGGAAACCATCGCAAATAGCTCAAATTTCACCTCTTCAGGGTGACTGCAAAATTGCTAAGGAGGAGTGTGTCTTGAAAACCTACTGATAATGAAGGAAAGTAATAAAGAATAACAAAGTTTGAAATGGAAACTACGTTGAATTTAGAATATGACAGAAATTGTATTGAGTTCTCCTATTTATAATAACGAATTATTAATATAAAAATTTCATTTTTGGCTGGTCACGTCTAGTCCTTAATGATTATCTACTCAGGCCCTCACCCTCATATTTGATGTTCGTCAAGTATTATAATCCATACGGAAGTTTTACTTTCATTTCAATTAGCTTATTTAATAATAAAGCTAATCTCAAATTTCACCTCTTCAGGGTGACTGTAAAATATCTTCGGGGTACTCTAGAGGAGTGCGTCTTGGAAACCTACTAATAACAATGGAAAGTAATAAAGGATAATAAAGTTTGAAATGGAAACTACGCTAAATTTAGAATATGACAGATATTTTTATTGAGTTCTCCTATTCATCAATAGGAATTAATAATACAAAAATATAATTTTTGGCAGGTCACCTTAATGATTATCCACTTAATGCTTATCCTTAATGATTATCTACTCAGGCCTTCACCTCCTATTTGGTGTTCGTCAAGTACAATAATCCGAACGGAAGTTTACTTTCATTTCAATTACTCCTTAAATACGCTAATTTAGAATATGACAGAAATTTTTATGAGTTCTCCTATTCATAATAACGAATTATCAATATAAAAAATTCATTTTTGGCAGGTCACCTTCATGATTATCAAATTAATGATCATCCTTAATGATTATTTACTCAGGCCTTCACCTCCTATTTGGTGTTCGTCAAGTATAATAATCCACACACGGAAGTTTACTTTCATTTCAATTAGCTTCCTTAAATCCGCAACGTACACAATCCTTTCTCACCTCTGCCGCGGAGGTCGAGGGGCGCAATAAATCCCGCCAAAGAGCGCAAACAGCGTTTAGCGCCTGCGCTCCGCGGCGTGCCTGACGGAGCACCCGCCCTGCCAAGGAGCTCGTACAGCGGTGCTCAAAGAAACCGCATCATCTAAAGAAACTAGCTATTTATATTTGCTAATCCAATATGCTCTCGAAAATTGGTAATCATATATTTCATGTGTAGATTTATGTGATGTTTCTGATACTGATTACCTTCATAACTCACTCTATTTCTGAAAACCAAGTGGTTTATTTTCAGGGTTATATTGCAAATTACAACTGCGAGCGAGGTGATGCGGTTTTTTTGAGCAGTGCTGTAAGCGCATCCGCAAACCGGTCCTCGCGCTGGGGCCGAATACCAAGCGGGCAGTGGGCGGGTGGGCGAGAGGATCATCGTTTATGTCTTATCATGCGTGCTTACACAAGCACCCCCGCACTTGCACCTTATTAGGGAGCCGAAGCCCCGGGGGTGGGCACCTGGGCGCTAGCCTGTATCCGCGGGCGTACAAGTACACCCTAGGTCTACCATCCGGATTCGGCTGGAACACAATTAGCTCACGTCAGACAACACGTCAGGGTCTAGGGCCGTCCTGCCATCTCAGAGCTAATAGCTTTCGAGGGTAGAACCGGAGTCAAAACAATGCGCTACTCGCATGCGCCGCGAAAAAGTCCTTCCTCATTGCCCAGAGTATCGCGCCACTGCCACGACGAAGCCGAGAGCCCAACAGAGGACCACCCAGACTAATGTTCAGGCGGCTTGGGACCCCCTTCCCGTCTCCTCACTGTCTACACCCTCGGCCTAACATGCGGATTCTGCCGGAACGCTGTTAGCCCTCGCGGCAACCTCCCCATACAACGCCTGGGTCTAGGGCCGCCCTGCTAATAGCTTTACAGGGTAGAACCGGAGTCAAAACAACGCGCTACTCGCATACGCCGGGAACAAGTCCTTCTTCTTTGTCCAGAGTGTCGGGTCCACTGCCTCATCGAAGCCGAGAGTCCCACAGGGGACCAACTAAACTAAGGTTCGGGCGGCTTGGAGCCTCCTTCCCGTCTCCTCACTGCCTACACTTTTAGGTTATTGACGTGATTTTCCCCAGAACCTATACAACCTGACACGGTGGTATCAGTATCCTCATCGGACTTCTCTATGTGGATTCCAGATCATTCCGAGATGGATGATGGGAGGTGAGTTGCGGGACGTTTGAGGAGGGGGTGGAGTGGGGATGGGATACGGGATGCGGGGTAGTACTCTGTGGGCAGGTTGGAAGTGTGGGGAGCGGTAGACGATGGGAGTTTATGCAATGAGAGGCTGGCGATGTGACATGGTCGGGACAGGTGGGACGAAGGGTATGGGAGGTGGTCGATGAGAAATACGTTTTGGGAGTTGAATTTGGAAGACGGGTGACGGAGGGTGGGCGAAGGCCAGGAGTTGGGAGGAGGGAAAAGAGAGGTGAAGGGTGAGGAGCGGGCGATGGGAGGTGGTCTGGGATTTGGCTAGAGGGAGGTAAGGAATAGCCGGTGGGCGGTGGGAGAGTGACGGGCAGACGATGAATGTGGACAGTGGGTAGTGGGCAGTTGGCGGTGAGAAGCGAGGACGGGAGGCAGGAAGTGGCTGGTAGGGGTATGTGGTGAGTTGAGGTATGTGGTGAGGTGAGGTATGTGGCGAGGTGAGGTATGTGGCGAGGTGGGGTAAGTGGTGAGTTGAGGTATATGGCGAGGGGGTAAGTGGTGGGGTGAGGTATGTGGTGAGGTGAGGTATGTGATGAGGTGAGGTATGTGGCGAGGTGAGATAAGTGGCGAGGTGGGGTAAGTGGTGAGGTGAGGTATGTGATGAGGTGGAGGTATGTGGTGAGGTGACGTATGTAGCGAGGTGGGATAAGTGGTGAGGTGAGATATGTGGTGAGGTGAGGTATGTAGTGAGATGAGATATGTGGTGAGGTGAAGTATTTGGTGAGGTGAGGTATGTGGTGAGGTGAGATATGTGGTGAGATGAGGTATGTGGTGAGGTGAGGTATGTGGTGAGATGAGGTGTGTGGTGAAGTGAAGTATGTGGTGAGATGAGGTATGTGGGGAGGTGAGGTATGCGATGAGATGAGGTATGTGGTGAGGTGACTGTATGTGGACGAGGTGGGATAAGTGGTGAGGTGAGGTATGTGGTGAGGTGAGGTATGTAGTGAGATGAGGTATGTGGTGAGGTGAAGTATTTGGTGAGGTGAGGTATGTGGTGAGGTGTGTGGTGAGGTGAGGTATGTGGTGAGATGAGGTATGTGGTGAGGTGAGGCTGGTAGCGATGCGATAGCGGTATGCGATGAGAGGGGAGGTACAGGAGATGGAAAGTAGGAAGAAGAATGTGAGAGCTGGGAGAGATGTGGGAGATTGCCGATGAGCAGAAGGCGATTGAAAGCCGAAACCAAGGAAAGCAGTTGTGTTGGGGGAATGAGTAGGTGAGTTCTGGCCAACGAAGAACGAGAGGGGAAGATAAGAATTTGAGGCTTTGTGAGAGAGAATGAAGTTGGATATGGAAGGGGGACGACAAGAAACGAGGAGAGAGAAATAGGTAGCATTACTTTCATGACCAAATTCGTCTTCATCTGAATCATCATCGTCTTCATCATCTTAACCCTCTTCTTCTCATCTACTTGACTTAACCCGTTTTTGGTTTTGTCGCCATTACCCCCTTAACTTTCTTTCTTTCTTCCTCTCTCTCTCGTTCACTCGCTCGCTCTATTACTCACTTCTATTCTTTTAGATACACTGAGCAGACGTCTGGTCACTAGCTTTCCACCTAATAGTACCAATCTTCAAATCTTTATTACTTCGTTAGGAATTTGTGGTAGTCTCTGGTTTATCTCGTTTTCCCACCACTCATCTCACCATCAATCATTTCAATCCATCATTATCTTCATCTTACAAAATTATTTACCATCCCTTAAAAAAAGTTCCGATGCAGATATTTATAGTACAAATTATTCTCTCTCACCCTATCCGCCAACGACTATTTGGCTCTGACTTCTACTCTGAATCTTCCGTTATTTGCGCGAAGTAACCGAGGGAATCAGCCCCTTTTGTTTTGTTGTTCCACTGTTTCCTTGAGGGGCCAGCTACATGGAGAGGGGCAAGGAGTGCGAGAGAAAGTGGTACGGATATAGAAAATGTAGACAAGGGCACCCAGCAGTAGATGCAAGAAGTAAACATCCAAGACAGTTTTGGGAACCTAATGGATTAAAATTTTTTATCTGGACCCGAGAGAACACAATGCGTTAATAAACATTTAAATCGTGTTTTTAATGTATGCTGTGGAGAATTCTTAGTGGCCTCTGCAGAACTACACGGAACAGTTTTTCATTTGACATATGAATTAGTTGTGTCACCCGGTTACTTACCTGGATAGCATACCAAAGGTTAAGTGAATTATGTACAATTTTTTTTGACGATATGGCATTTCTGGTACTCGAGACATAGCATCTAAATTTTTACGAATGATGGTTCTTGGAATATCGGACTAGGTGTGCAAAAAAAACAAATGACAAAATAGACTTTCAGCCATTATCAAATCTTTCACAACACGACACCAGCTGCACATACACGGAACGTTTGTCCTTTAACTAACATTGTTCGTAAGATAATTGACTCAACAAAGTCTGTATGAAATCGACTTTGGATATCCTGAATCGCTTTCTAAATTTGTTTGCATTATAGATGTTAAATCAATTAATCCACACGTCACACTACACAATGAAATTTCACGGATATGCGATACAGGAAAATAAAAAACCCACAAATATGCATGAAGTAAGCATAATGCAATACAAACACTCAGGAGCGTTACCCCAATGTCACACTAACATTTTACACTACACCGTGGTATATTTTTTTAAAACTTTGATTTTTGTATTCAAAGTCGTGCTTGAATGAGTTTCTCTAGAAAGGAAAGAATACAGAAACAAACGCTAGAAAACAAGGTTATTCGTGATTTGGAATAATTCTTCCGCTTTGTCATTGTGCTAGACTGAATATTTCTCCAATAACAATGCGCAAAAATGTGAGAATATAAGCCACCTGATGCATGTCGCCTCGTATGGCTGATGCATGTCGCCATGTATAGGTCTAAAACGATGCAATGAACAAATAGCGTTCATTCTGTTAATTTCTTTTTTTGGTCGCGGAATTACCCACCTACGGACCATGCGAACGAGTAGTTGTACCAATCGAGGCCCAGTCATATTTTTTCCTGGGGGTATGCACGTGAATTTATTGAGGGGATCAGCATTTCTACGCCGAGTCCATTTTTACACCCTAGGATTGTTCTGGGTGGGGATGAGGTATGTAAATCATGATGAAAATGATAAAGAAGAATGAAATGGACAATCACTAACATACAAAGGCACACACGAGTACAAACATGCCCGAGGAGGGACTCGAACCCGTGATCCTTCTATCCAAGACCGCCACGGTATTACTGCTTTAGCGATCTCGGCTAACCGGAGTGACAGTCATTCTCTGTTGTTGTTGTAATTATTATTATATGCAATTAATATTAATATTGTATATATTAATATACAACTAAATTTCAGTGTGATTACTAAAAAACACATTGAAGTTCATAAGAGCAAATAATAACACATCAAGGGCCAACTACGAACTTTCATTTCAAAACAGATATCGCAAAAGTTTTGGAGTCGAAAGGTCAATTTTTTTTCTAAACAAAATATTTAGCGTTTTCAACTATACACATTGCGCATCACCGTACATTCTCGTGTCGTAGGTATCGCGCACGGAACACCAAATGTTTCAAACCTCTTTACAGCGGTGAGTGTCCATTAAAGTGGACGTCGTCGACGCTGGGAGAGGCAGCGGGAACAAAACGACGCGCGAACGCAAACGCGCGGGCAAAAAACGCGCGTGCCCCGCACCGCCACTACCACCTCCGCCACGGGGGAGGAAGAAGATGGAAGGAAGGAAGGAAGGAAAAAGGGCGAGGGTGGGAGAGAGATAGGGCGGGTGGGGGTTGACGTTCGAAATGGTCGGGTGCAAACGAGATGGACGATGCCTCGGAATCGCCTTCGACATTTCAAGTAGGGGGTTGGGCGTGTCAGCGAAGAAGATAGGGCACCGGAAACTGAGAGCAAATAATTTTATTTTCTTCTTCTTCTTCCTCTTCTTTTTCTCCTTCTTTTTCTTCTTCTTCTTTTTCTTATTCTTTTTCTTCTTATTTTTCTTCTTTTTCTTATTCTTTTTCTTCTTATTTTTCTTCTTCTTCTTTTTCTTCTTCTTCTTCTTATTCACTTCACGGTTTAGGCTACTGCCTGTTCCGTCCTCGTAGTGTCTCTCCATCTTTTCCTTGGTCTTCCTACATCTCTTCTTCCTTCTGGTGCGTAACACAAAGCTGCCTTTGGGAGTTTATTATCACCCATTCTCTCTCCATGTTCCTGCCATCTGTGCCTGTAGTCTCGCATTCTAGTATTAACTGAAACTTGTAGCTATTTTATTGCTTACTTGTAGCTATTTTATTATTTTATCATTTGTTATTCGGTCTAATAACTGTGTTGCGTTGAACTTGTGTGTCGTACTTGCGGCGGCGGCGGCAGGGGATGGGTGCAGATCAAGGCTAGCGCCTAGGTGCTCACCCCGGGAACCTGTCCCGGCGGGTAAAACATAAGTAGAATGCAGTAGTGACCCACGCAGGATTCCAATGTGTGCTGGAGTAGTGCTGATATAAGTGTGAGTGTATGTGAATATGGGGCAAGATTAGGCAAAGAAGAAGAAAGAAAGATCGCGATCGGTTCGTGGCCCATTTATTAGAGTACTACTGCTCCATAATTCGCCTACCGTTGATCGGAGAAACTTTAGAAACGGCTGAACGCGGTCTAGCTATTAGTCAAAACTCCCTCAGCGAGGGGACTTCAACCCTAGAATCTCCCCGTTTAAAGTCGCCCACACAGCGTAAATACTACAGTAGTGCTCAAAGAAACAGCATCACCTAAAGAAAATGGGCATTCTGTATTTTACTCATCCAATATGCTTTCAAAAATTGGTAATCATATATTTAATGTAGATTATGTGATGTGTCTGATACCATTACCTTCATAACACACTCAATTTTTGCAAACCAATTGGAGTATTCTCAGGACTATATTGCAGATTACGACTGTGAGAGGTGATGCGGTTTTTTTGAGCACTACTGTAGCTCTGAGCTATCAAAGCCGTCTACTCTGTGAAAAGGGTGATCAGATGCGTTCAGAATGTCGAGTACTAAGTGCAGTAAAACTATTTGATTTTCTGTATCGTGGAGGGAGAAGAGGGTTGAGTTTCAGCACGAGAAAGTTTTCGCATAATTTCTCCAGTTTTTCATTTTTTAAATTCCTGCTTGTATATCAGTAAGACTCCTATTAGTCGACTCACTTTTATTGATTGAAGATTTACATTATTTTCTATATTTAAGTTTACATACGATTATATTAGTTATTTAATTATCATGTGGAATGCCAATTATGGCGGGCAAAACATAGGACTTTCCTTCTTGGTCGTTTTTAATGTGAATTTTCAAACGTCCGGCTGAAGGAATCTGTGAAATTATAATCCAGCATTTTCAAAGGGGTACTCTAGCCCTCTAGATCCGCTCATAAAGCCAAGGCAGCGTGAACACATGCGCACACACGCCTGAAGATGTCGTTGCGGTCGGGGCGTCTGTGTAACGACCGGCAGCCGTCATATTCACCAGATAAGTCGAGTAACAAATGGAAACACGCCCTCATAATTACACCCGGAAATGCAAAATAATAAACCCCTTTTTTAACAAGTGTGACAAAAAACGGTTCTGCTTCAGACGAAATGACAATGGAAGGAAGATAAGACACTGTAATTAGGGAAGTCTAGTGAAAACACTTAGTACATACAATACGTCTAGTCTCCTTTTCAATAGAATACTTTTTATCTTCAGCAAGACTTCATTCATTATGTTACATAATTGAACAAAATGAGACTTGATTATAAGTATTTACTGCACTTAAAATAATATATACACCTATGTTTGGGTTGGCTTTATTTCGGCAATGTTCGAATTTATTTGCTATTCTTATTCGTTGTATTTAAAACATTAAAAAGGAAGAATATATATTTTCAGAACGATTAAACAACAGTTTGAATTTACGAACTCTGAAGTTTCCAACTCGTGTATCATGACAAATTAGTACGTTGTGGTTTTCCCTCTGAAATGTCTCAAGCGTCTCTAATGGGATAATCTTTTTGAGAATCGTTGTTCACATATTTTGATCTACTCGAAGAATTAATGCGTACTTTTTATTTTGAGCCATATTTTCTTTTGATTTCAAAAATCTACCAGAATATTTAGACAGAAGCAGTCATACTAATCAAATAATGAACTCCTTTTGCATTTGTCATAATCAGACATTGTGTATACGTAAGTGTAATTTGTATCACGATGTTCTAAGGGTTTTGTAAAATGTTCAGTTCATTTACGACGGTTACATGATTTCTCTTTTCATTTTTTTAAAAAGAGTTCATACTCTCTTTCGTTTGAATCCTTTGATGTTTGAGGAAGTAAACTCTCAGTAGCACCTACAACTTCCTCAATTTTAATCTCTGGAATAACGCACCTCCATACTTACGAAACAAATCGCCAAAACCAGCCGCAAATTCTACACGCTTTAACATTTGTGACAGTACTGACAAATTCAGCGGCGATAATGCAGAATAACATCGGCATCTATACAAAGAAATCGCATGGTATAAATGAGACCTCTAAAAATTCAAACCTAAAATTGGGAGGTGAGTATACGAAAAATTATTGTTTGCATCTCGGACAAAACTGATTGATTTTGGACTCGTTAGTTTACTAGAGTCAGCTCAGCCTCAGTTGGTAAACACCTCATCCAAAATCATTCATTTTTCGGCCTTGATATACATAACTAGTTGCATACATTCCCTTTTTACGTCGACTGCCTCAATTCTCCACTCTCGTTAGTGCATTTGCTCCGGATTGCGCCTGGTGTCGCGAACAGGCAACAGAGACAACAGTGTGGCAGCTCGCAGGTGTGTGTTAACGAGACAGATGACGAGGCGACTGCCTGGGAAGGCTGGTACAGAAGGAGAGAGAGAGAGAGAGAGAGAGAGAGAGAGAGAGAGAGAGAGAGAGAATCGTAAATTGCAACGGCAGTAACACTGCATAAGGAGAAGCCGGCTCTCTGTTTATGTTGCGGTTTAACAATCGGTAGTTGACGTATTTAACCAACGGGACCTCGAAGTTCAAGCTTTACTACTTGGGGAAGAAGAGGTACACAAATTAACTCGTAAGTGGCAACACAAATCTCCTCTTGAACGATGACATTTTTTATTAAATACTATTAATAACTACTGTACTATTAAATACTAATAAATACTATTAAATACTACTAATACGACTTAAATATTTTTATTACATTTTCGACAAAGAATCGACAAGTGCAAGTTATACAACACAGGTATTTCCTTGATGCACTGAACGAACGATTTCCGAAATGCACTGAACGAACTGAATTGCATGTGGCTCACTCATATATGCAAGGCATTATAAAACACCACAGACCAATGTGTCAGAGCAATAAAGTTTGTCTATATAATTACTTCTCTACCTCATTTAACTGATTTTTAATACTAATTTTATATTTTTTCTTCATGAAAACAAACCCTGTATTAATTTACATTTAGTAAAATTATATTTTACTTTAATTCGTCTTTCTCGATAAGCCTACAGAAGAATTAAGTATTCTAGCCAGCCAGCACGATTCGAAGAAAACAACACGCAAAACTAGTGTTACCATATGTCCGTAGTTAGCAGGATATGTCCGCATATTTAGCGATAATCTTTATGTAACAATCTATATATGTAGTTATATATTTTGCATTTATTAATGAATACGAGTGTTTCAGCATAAATCTTTGTTTCGAATTTCAAACGTGCCAAATTCAATTGTTTTAATACGTCCTGCATTTTAAACTCACTTCTCCTTCTTTACATCCCATTTTCATCGGGTAACCCTCCTCAAAAACCTTTCTAACCTCCTCAAATTCTATAACAAAATTTCTGGAATACCTTCAGCTACCCATTTCAAACTTGGCAAACAGAACCCTCATCGTAAACGATTGAAAAGGAAATTACCCAGAGAATTTTTTGACCCTCCTTAAGCAGACTGGAAGAGATTAGCCTTTTCCGTATAATATACAATGCTTCTGAAAATGTAATAATCACGAAAAAAGAAAATATCTTGCAAACTTGCTGTATCAAATAAAATCAACTACTGTACCAGTCGTTCACGGCTGCTGAAGGCCTCAGGCCAAGCAATAATAATAATAATAATAATAATAATAATAATAATAATAATAATAATAATAATAAAACAAAAAAAAACAAAAAAAACAACAACCCTTTCTACTACAACCCGTCCCATCGCATTTCCGAAGAATCCAAACCTTTCCGTCAACTCCCTCCCCAAACTCAACACGTCTCCACTTCTGTGGGCTGTGTCTCCCAGAAACCGCAGCGCCATCACAAAACAGCCGGGCGCGTCTGCGCGATGACATCTGCCGGCGTCGACTCGCGTGGAATCCCAGATGGCGTGGACAGGCCCCTCGCGTGGACAAGCGAGCACCAATCGTCTGTGGAGGGCGCTTGCCGGCCGCTGTGGCGTGATGCGTTCGAGGCGACCGCAGGCAAAAATCGGATGACCGCACCACAACCGCATCTAAGTGATACGGCGCGCATGACACGGGCGGAGTAGAGGGCCTGGGCTACTGGTGTTCAATGCATGTTGCGTTCGGCTGAATACTTTTTGGGACTTGTAACTTTTCTCAGTGGCGTAATGATTGATTGATTAACATTATTGATTACATAATACGTAACATTATTGATTGATTGATTGATTGATTGATTCGTGTTTCCGGGCGCGTCAACTACTTAGGTCATTATTCCGTAAGTGTAGTGCGTGTTTTTTTCGGGAGATGGAGATGATCTTTTCCCCGCTGGATGGCGAGATCTGGCGTCGACCTACCGTCGACTAGCGGGGTTTTCCCCTCAACCAGGTATCTCCCACCAGCGGGGCACCGCCCCAGCCGGGACAAGCTGTAAGCTCCCGACCGGTCTCCCGTCATGTGTGGTAGTGTAGTGTATGCTAGTGTAAGTGTGTGTGTGTAAGAAAAGAGAATACGACAAGGAAGAGGAAGGAAAGATCGCGTGCGGTCCGTGGCCTGTTTGTTAGGGTACTGCCGATTAGAGCAGCCGGTCGCTCGAATTCCCCTCCAGACAGCGACTGAATTCGACCTAGCTGACAAGTTAGTGTCGAAAATCCTGCCGCCATGGGGACTCGAACCTACGACCTCCCGGTCAGAGGGACTGCAGTGACATCAGGTTGATGCACTGAGCCATCTCTCCCGGTAATAGTACATTATGAAACGATGACGTAATGATGTGTCGTGTGAAGTATTACACTCGTGTATTAAAACCCATTACATCGAGTTTCATACCGTACTTTTTCTGCGACTTTTATGAGTTAAACTATTACATTGAATCGTTTCGTGGCAGATGACATTGAGGATTCAGCCAAAGCCATGTAGTGGACAGCTCTCTAACCCTACTCTCACATGCTGCCGCAGATGTCTGTGGCTACCAGACCGCCTGCGAGGGAGTACTGCGCTAGTCAAATGGGATCAAAGTGAAATTACGATCCAATTTATTTTAAATAATACTCCACAAAAAAATGACTGATAATAAAGGAAATTGAAACGGACAAGCATTATCTAATATCAAATGTAATTTTAATGTACACATTCGAACAAAACATTTACTAGAATGATTCTCAATGATTAATAAAGTGTCTATATTTGGTTTGTGAACTTTTCTGTGATTGGTCAAGAAACTGTATCGTAATGAAAACTGTATCAAAATGAGTATCATTGCGCTACTGGTTTCAGCCATCAAATGACATCGTTTTACAATGGGAGTAAAAAAAGGGTCCCCATGTACCAACGTTCTCGGGATAACACAATTTGAATATTTTTGATAAAAATGGTTTAATTTTAATGTTTTATTACAAAATTGTTTGTTAATTTTAACGACCCCCGAGACTCCTGAGAAATCAAGACCTGTAGTGACTCTGCGCTCAAACACGTCTTTCACGGCCCTAGCACGCGTGGGCCCTCTGGGCACACACGTGTCTACGGTTCCGCCTTTTTATTCCATTTTTGACCTTGAATATTATGCCGCTATGCTTACTATATTGTGGTATTATCTCACGCCAATTAATGTGTTTATTGATCATCAATCTGTTTATTTCAACCTACTTAGGAAAGTTTGTCACTCATGTATCCCTGAACTACGTTTCTTAGCACATATTGTATATACTAACTGTTACTTTGTACCTATCTGCATCTTATGAATCTGCATCTATTTGCATCTATTTATGCATCTTCTGAACTGAATAAATCAGATACCCCGCCGGGGAATCTCGGCCAATCAGCGGTTCTCGTTGAGTATAACCACGCCAACGCATTTATAAATGATTTTATAACGATTTTTTCAAATCTTTGAAGTAATTAATATTCAGTGTAAAGGATGTATTTTCGTTAAAAGGAATAATTCATTATAATACATTTTCTTACTATTAAACATTGTCAGTCAACAATATGTTGCATAATATACATTTTCAGACATATAACCAGTGCCGTCTTAACGCACGGCCCTAAGGGCCCGGGCCCAGGGCCCCCAATAATCAAAGGCCCCAGAGAATTAAAAAATAATTTAATACTAATTTTTCAAAAAACAAATAAAAACCGTGTAAGAAAGTGGAGTATGATTAAATAACACAAAAAAAATTGGCGCAGTGAAGTCGACCACATATTTATAATACGGAATGTTGCTGGTAATATTTATAATATTGGATATTAAATATTGAAATATTTTTTTATTAAATTCGAGAATTTAATTACTATTTTGAATAATTTAAATTCATTCATGTACATGAAGTTTTCAATATTGGATAATGTTAAATTGAAACACTAAGAAATACTTTCAAAATATTAAAAAAAACACAAAATCCATTGTAAATTGATATGATTTTCTTTGTATTTTAGCATCGACATTTAGGCGGAGGGAGCGGAAGTAAGAATAGGTAGTAACCTAGGCCCAAGGGCCTCGAGGGCTGTTAAAAGAGCCCTGCATATAACTTCGAAAAATATTCATATTGAAGGCAGACTCCTGCTCAAACTATTGTAATTACTAGTATTTGTTGAAAAGTATTCTTTAATTATGTGATAAACATAATTTGTAACAATTTAAACATCATAAATATTCTGCGAGGACCTATTTTAATTTTTAATAAAAATATTTACAAACAATTCTATAATATAGTTTTTTATTCAGTTGAGGTGGTTGGGAACGTGACATTAAATATCGAGTGACTTCAACTCCATGTAAGTCTCTGAATTCTTTTGTCGATTGATGTCGAATAAATGTACGAATTAATTGATAAGTTATATGCGTTTACATGCAATTAATGATACTCAGGCTTCGCACAAATATATATTTTCTGACATGATGAAAACTTTATTTTTGAGCTGGCAGTCATAAATATATTTACTTTTTCTTCCACCATTCTCTATTACAACTTTGTAGAAGGCAAAATAGATGGGAAGAGAGAAAATAAAAATAGGAATACTTAATTTTGTGAGAAATGGACTATTTATTTATAAACTAATGCATGTCTGTATATCTTGTAAAAACGTTTCAAGCTACAATCCGATTTTCATTAAATTTTGTACAGCCTGTTTCATAAAAAAGTGCGCAAATGCAGAGGGCATGTACAGGAAAGTAGTTTTCGTAAGAACCCTAGTTCTGAGAGGCAAGAATTCGAGTTTCATACGGAACTTTTTCTACGACTTATAGTAACTCTTATAAGTTGAACTTTTACATTTAATCGTTTCGTAGAAGCTGACATGCAGGGTTCGGCCAAGGCATCTAGCGGACAGCTTCATAATATACCTGCCGCAGGTGGCTTTGGTTTACTAGAACGCCTCCGAGGGAGTATAATAAAAGAAATATTAATAACAAATGGAAATTAAAACTGACAAGTATAATATAATATTAAATGCAATTTTAAAGTATGAAATCGTACTAGAACGATTCTCAATGACCAAGTGAGAATACCTGGCTTCTAGGCTTCTCTGTGATTGGTCAAGAACCTGCATCAAATGAAATCGTATCGTCATGAGTATCATTATGCAATGGGTTGCAGCCATCAAATGAATTATACAATGGGAGTAGAAAAATAAATATTGTACTTTAAAAACATATTAAATGAAATTACACAATACACCTTTTGGTGCGACAGTTTCCAGTAATGTGTCCCATAAACAGAAATTAACTAAAATAATATTTTCTAACTTTGTTTTTTTTTAAATTGGAAGAGACTGTCCTTGAAGAAGAGTCGCCGTCAAGAGCACCGCGCTTCCCTTGATCGCCTTTCTTCGCTCCTCACCTGTTCGGGGCCCCTGATCGATGCCTCGTCGCGGCGCGGCATTCCCTTTGTGTGTGCATCGCCAGACTGCAGCGTCTGCGCTTCCTGCTACGCCGTTTCCTTTGTACGATCGTCACCCGCCGCCGCGGCCTACAATCATTGTTCGCTGCAATCGTTCGATGCTTGGCGGATAGTTACGAAGGTCTTGAGAGCACGACGCAATCCACATGCTCCTTATTGTGCTTGTTGACGTATAACCATTCGCAAACACGTAGCATGGATATCTGAAGTGATAGAAATTTTATTGTACGAAACGATTAAGAGATAGTAACTACGTACCTTCGAGAGGAAGGCGAGTGAGTGAAGTATAATCTCGACTAAACAATAGTTATTTGCGACATGAGTATCGTAATAAGATGTAACGATAAGAATATTCTTCGTGTTATCCGCTTTGTAAAAGTTCTTATCAACTATAATAATTTTTGTGTGATTCTATTTGTCCTGCGAAAGGTGACTTACTGATGTCGATGGTAGTTAATAAGCATATAAACAAGAGTTCATAGTTCTAATGTTACATAATTATGAAACTGATCACTGTTGAAAATAGTGGGTCCGAGTTTATTAGAACACTTGTATAACAACAACTCTCATTGCGACACTGATCTATTCCGTTAAGTTTGACTTTAGATAATGAAAGTGAATAAAGAGTCTTTATTGTCGGGTGTAACATTTTATTTTATTTTATTCCATTTATTTGTGTAAAATCAACATTAAAAAAATAGTAAGGCCAGATTAAATACTTGACCGCACCGCCACCACGAGCACCCAAGTCATGTTGGATTACGTACGAGTATGATTCATAATTAAATACATTGGGTCACTGCCACCTCGATTGCTTTTGTAAATAGTTAAGGTGTTAATTTAAAGGTTAAAAAAGTGTTTTTTTATCCATGACGCTAAAGGGATAATAGAATAACTTTTATTAATCATACGTAAGAGACTTTAACCTTATGAATAAAATAAATCACCTAAATTACAGTATTTTCCTTGTCTCGGCAAAGGAAGAGTTGCGGTTTTCAAGGTCGAATGTAGAAGATTCCTCCCGCACTTACAACTTCTGAATCTATCAACATATTTTGATGTTCAAAAAACTAAAAAAATTGTTTGAATGTGCGGGTGTCAAATTGTGTACAGCTATGTAAGAACCAATATGGCGGGTAAAGTAAGGGAAAATATACAAGAATCGCACGGCAATTGATTCAGTTTGTATTCTTTATTAAACGATTTCATTGTAATCAATCGCAGTTAAAACAGATCAAAAATATCACAAACACAACAAACATTGTTATACATCATATTCAGGTTCTATTATTGGCAAATCAAGTTGCCAATACATTTTATTCATCCATTATAAATGCTAGACACGAGTAACATTAACTTTGTTGTGTTTTGTAATTTGTTATTAAGGAGGTTTATTGTGATTTGGATTAACAAACTTATGAATTTCTAAACAGAGCACGGGGAAATTAAAATATAAAGTTTTAAGGAAATGATTTAATAATTGACATCATCGCAAAACAATGTCCGAAATTGTTGTGCAGTATTACTCATTTACATTCTTGCATCTGCTTTATTCTCGTGCATATGATTTGCGTTAATCATCATCTTCGCCTATCATTTACAGATGTGAAAACAATTAAATGTGTGGGGTAATTACCGGAGAATTCAAATGAGGCTAAGAACAAGCAGCAATCCTAATTGTTAAAAGAGAATGTTCACATGTACTTTCACAAGCTCGGTAAAGTATTTCCTATGTGTAATAGGCATCCTTTACATCCAGTTATTACTACAATGTAAGTACTAGAATTAACTCTATAGTGTTCCCATTACGGAAGGAGATTACTGTGCATATCTGATTGTGTACTAACTCCCTTGCATAAGAAACGTCATGACGTCACACGTTTCTTATAAACTCCTACCGCTTCAGGTCCAGAAACCACAAGTAAAGATTAAGGCAACGAAATCTACTCATGACTATCACGGAAACAACGTCGAATAAAATACTTTTCAAGAGCTGTGATTTGTCATGTCGATTCCATCCCGATACCCTCCTACTATTCATCTGACAATCTGCTAATAAATAAGAATTGGAATCTTTTAACTTTAAATGCACAACGTGACGTGTTTTGGTGGTTACATTACACTTCTTGCCAGGTCCATTATTCCGGCCTTCCAAAATTGAGTTCTTTTAGTGAACGCGGAATGTAGTTTAGCTTTTTATTTCTTTTTTTAGCTTCAAATTCGTGTTCAATGACGAATCTATGGAAGGGGAACCTGTAGTAATTTGGCCTCCATTCTTAAATCCCACATTCTAAAATAAATAAACGTTTTAAAAAAATATCACTTGTGGATTTACTGTTGATGAATCCCAATACAAATGAGATTTTTTGCGATGTACAATTTCTTGTTCACAGGCATTTTTAAGGTTTCTTCCCATATTTAAATGCTCACCAGCCAGACTTCACGAGTCGTCGATGCCGATCATGACACTCAATACACTCATATCACTCCTTAACTGTCTCATACCTTTAAATTCATTGAATTTGTCAACTATTGACATTGAACACCATTTTCTCAGAGAATAAATTTAAAGGACCAATTTTTGGATTAAGCTTTTGGAATACAATAATTGCTTTATTGAATGCAAATATATATTTAATATATTAAATTAAAAAATAATTATTATACTCTATATTGTATCTACTATTTAATTTATGTATTTTTTTCTATCTTCTGTTTAATTTTTTGTTTAATGCATTGACTATATTTTAGCGTATCTTCCAAACTCACACATATTAGTCTGAAAAATCTATGATGTCAGTGCGACTCGCCTTCGTTCACTTTGTATGAGTATGATTTTTCATGAATACAATCTTGTGAATGAAGGGAGAAATTGTCATCAAGAATATGGATACAAGAAAATTAGTTATCAAGAATAATTATGGGAAACAGTAATTTTACAGAAGAACAAAATACTTTATTTCATTCATTCATATAATTTAAGCAGCACGTATTACTGATATTATTTTGTATTTACATTTTTCAACACTAAAATACTCTCAACAAAAAACTTCGTTTTATTTTACGTGCAAAATAAAACTGAGTTTTTCCTTATTATTTTTCTTCTTGTTGTATTCATTCTTCATAATAATTATAATGGAAAACGTACAAACATTCTTCTTCGTGGTTACAATACAACGTTATCAATTCAATTGCTATTCAAAAGTATAGTTACAGTTTGTTAGGCTAAAATGATGCTGAAAAACTCAAATTTCCCTTTAGACGCAGAAAAATTAAAAGGGAAAACTGAATATATACTATGTAGATGAATCACATTAGTTTGTCCACGGAGCAGCATATTCCGAAAACCAACACTTAAAGAATTGAGAGTCATCTTTGTAATTCCCATTGGATTCAAAGGTGATTCAGCGTGTGAGGGCAGCGGAACTAAGAAAGTCTAGAATGAATAAACAATTAACAAGAAAGCTGGCGATTAACATAAGAAAGCTTGACATGATTTGCAGTACGTAACTTCGTATCACACGATGCATCTTTTCCCCATGAGGAGAATTCTGTCCGGATAAGAAGATAATTCAATTAACAACTGTACTTGGTGCGTGCTCTTCAATTGTATCAGTATTCACCGTTTCCTGCAAGTGTGAAATACAATGGAAAATACGTATGAGGGTTAGTAGAACAGATAAGAACATGCTGACTGAATTTGAAACAAGCTCATTGTATTTCGTTTGAAAAGTGTGATCGCGCGATCTTTGTCAAATCATCAAATGCAGCGAACTGCATTTGGTCCATTTGTACTCATGCACGATACTAATATCTTTTGTTAAAATTTGTTTTTTGATTCCATCTACATTCAAATTCAAACTGAGCTTTTGTTTATGTAAATTCAAACTGAGCTTTTGTTTATGTCGGGATGTGTGTGGTAGAAAAATACTTTTGTGAAGCAAGAAAAGGGACAATAGCTGCAATTTTTATTAGCATAGAATTTAGAAATAATGTCATATCCTGGTTGAAGCTATTAACTGTTGAAGCAGCATTTATTTATTATTATCCAGTTTATGATAACACAACATAAGTGAGAGCGTAATATCCATGGAGACACATTACTCCTCCATTATTGCATAAAAATGCATATATCATTAAGGTGACAACACACGTTATTCAAAATGTATATGTCCGTAAAGTCCCACTTAAGACGGTAACCATGATTGTAAATATTATTCTATTGGTCAATTACGCAATTAATGAAACATTTTAAGAAGTGGTTAGAAGTGACCCTTAGATTCTACTTTGTGAGTGAATAATATACAGACAATCCCTTAATTAAGGCAATGGAACCGGCAGTTGACACATCTTTAGTAGTAGGTATTTTCAAATACACAAACCATTTCAACTCAAAATGACTCCCAGACGGGTATGACTGGTTTACAAAGATGGTTTCATCGTACAGAAATCGTGTAAATCGATAATTACAGGATAGTTATTTTCGTATTTACAAGCATTATATTTGAAAGTACAAATACCAACCTAAATTTGGATATTAGGAAGAAATTTCTGAAAAGTTATATCTGGAGTGTCCTATTATACAGATGTGAAGGATGGAAGCTTTTACAACGAACAGGAGTCATTTAGAAGCTTGTGAGATATGGTTGTGGCGAAAACTACTGAAGGTTTTCCCCTGGACTGAAAAAAATTCAAATAATGTTATTTTTATAAAAGTGAAGGAGAGGAAAATCCCTACTAAAAATCATTTGGAACAGGAAAGCCAAATTCTTTTGGACACATCTTTAGAAAAAAATCAATTCATAAACACAATTTCAGTCTGTGAAATAGTTGGAAAAAGAAGAAGACCTAGAAGACCTAGAAAATTTTAGAACAACTTCAAAGCGAGTTACATTTTCAAACACTACGCAGAGATGAAAAAGACAGTGGAGGACAGAATATTATGGCGGTATCAACAATGCACTTTCTGGCCTTTAGGATAATGATCACGATATTTGAAAGTGGTCAACTACTGATGACGAATCAAATCGGCAAATAGCAAGCGACCCTATCCACACTTACTCGGGGATTCGGCGAGCGGTTGCTCGCTGTTCGCCGAATAGCGAATGTGTGGAGCCGCCCTTAATAGCAAGCGACCCATCCACATTACTCGGGATTCGGCGAGCGGTTGCTCGCTGTTCGCCGAATAGCGAATGTGTGGAGCTGCCTTAATAGCAAGCGACCCATCCACATTACTCGGGATTCGACGAGCGGTTTGCTCGCTGTTCGCCGAATAGCGAATGTGTGCAGCCGCCTTTACTGATTTTAAAAACGTTGTAGAAAAGCCCCCCCCCCCGCCATCCCTGCTTTCGACTCTCGTGACCATTACTCCGCCAAGTTGACAAAGACATCCCAAGAATCCCCACCTCGAGAACGTCGAGTTCTTCGCACGCCTCTCCCAGGCGTAATCTGAAGCACGGGAATCGACCCCCGGCATCTCGCTCGGAGTTCTCCGGGTTTGCATCCCGGCTCCACACACACACACACCACACAACACATTCTCGCTCACGTGACCTTCTTATTGCATCGCGCGCGCACTCCCACATAGTACGTCTTCCTGGGAACGGAACCTGCCCCGGCTGGCGCGAACGTAAGAAGCACGAGAGATAGTAGGGACACGGGCTCATTGTGAAACAGGTTCCCGGCGACTGCAGCACCAGTGACGGGTGTTTCTGCGGTAAAAGGGGCAAAACTCGGATTTAGTAGGACTAGGTGATGCCAGCTATTTTCACGTATCTCTCCTCCTCCCCCGAAGGTTCCACTTTTTTTGTTTTTGTCACTTTCTTTTTCGGGTTGGTTCACGTCTTCCTCTTGCTCCTTTCTTTTACTCTTCCCTTCCTTTTCTTCCTCTCCATCTATTTTTTTTATCTTTTTGACCATTTATTTTTCGTTTTGCTTCCTTCCGTTCTCTTCTTGTTCTTCTACTCCTCTTGCTTTCTCTCGTCTTCCTCTCTTCTTCCTTTCTCCTCCTCCTCCTCTTCCTTCTTTCATCTCTGTTCCCCTTTTTTCTTCTTCTTCTCCTATTCCTTTCTTTCCTATTCTCATCCTCTTACTTCCTTTCTACTTTTTACTTTGTCTCAAATATACTGTTAGAATACTTGGACGACATGTTTAGCAATACATTTGATGCAAAAAATGGATAACGCTTCCAAATATGTGCCTAAATGCGGAAAAGGAAAATTACTAGCACAAAAATCACAGATTTACTTTCTTCGATGGTTGGTCGTATAATTTGTGTATGATTTCTAGCGTTCGAGAATTCTCAAGAGCGTAAGTGTAGAATGCAGTGATGTGCACTAAAGTGCAGTGTCTCAGAATGAGGAAAGGCCATCAAAAGAACAATCAATTGTGCGTGCATATACTTAACGAGAATGTTTCAATTATTATTATTATTATTATTATTATTATTATTATTATTATTTTCAATTGGAACCTAATGTCACCACCTCTAAAAATTACACCCAGGCCCTGGCCGGCAACAACCGATTTACTTAGCCACAATTCACCAGCGACGAGATTCAAACCTAGAACCATAAAACTTCACTTACGAACTTGCAACTACACAGACAATTAGCCCTTGTCCATCGATTTCCAATACTTGAAGTCAATTATGTGTAATTTTTCGCGGCGCGGCTCAGGCTATCAGACCTGATACTCTGCCTGGCATGCATCTCTGGCTACGACACCGACGATTAAATTTAGCTCTGAGGCTTCTTTAGGCTTGAAGATCTTTTACAAACAATAAATCTACATCCTGGGACAGTGGATTTCCAGCGTGGGTCACTACCCCACACTTGCAATATCAGGGGGTTTGCTCCCCAAGGTGGGGCATTTATTCTGCGGTGTATCCCGATGCCAGCCCGAAGGTGTACTTGTACATGGGACAGCCGGCTTCACTTCCCTTCCGAAGCGAAAAATTGATTGATTGATAGTGATTCTAGGGGCGAAAAATGCGCAAGCAATTCGTCCGGTAAGTGTCGTGCATGTTTTTGCTCGGCGGGTGGAGGTGATCTCCCCGCTGGATGGCGAGATCCGGCGCCGATCTACCATCTAGTACCGGTTTTTTTCCTAACGAGGTTTGGGGCGCCACCCCAGTCGGGACAAGCACTAACCTTCCGACTGGTCTCCCGGTATGTGTGGTAGTGTAGCGCATATTAGTGGTAGTGGAAGTACGGGATGACGATAGGACCAGGAAGAGGAAGAAAAGTTCGCACGCGGTCCATGGCCCTTTTGTTAGGGTACTGCTCCTGCTTTTCGCCTCATGTTGATCGGAGAAACCCCGGAAAACTACCGATCAGAGCAGCCGGCCGCCAGAATTCTCTTCCCGACAGAAACTGAATTCGACCTAGCTGGACACGCTAGTGTCGAAAATCCTGCCACCACCGGGACTCGAACTAGAACCTCCCAGTCAGAGGCACTGCAGTGACACCATTGAATTCCCTGAGCCACATCTCCCGGTCCGAAGGAAGGGGTACGAGGGACGTTTCCGCAATTAAAAATCCACTGTTTTCTCGCCATTAAAAATCCACTGTTTCGATCGGAATTGAACCCGCCAACTGAGGCCTAACGGTCTGATACGCTAAACTTTACGCCAGCAGGGCCGCTGAAAGCGCATAAAATCTTGCATCTTGCGTCCGCACAGATCACCCGACTCCCGCACTGCTCCTTCGCCGGCCAGTCCGCGCGGGCACAGGATGCAGGCGGGGGCGACGCGACGAGCACGTAGATGCACGTAGGTACGTGCTCCAGAATGCAGAGCCCGGTTCCCTCGCGTGCTGGAGAGGGCGCCCGACCGCATCTCTGCTCGCCGTACAGTGGGCGGTATAAAGGAGTTTTCCGAACACCATTGTTTCCTCAAGCACGTAGAATTAAGAATATTACCTAACGGTGCAAAAATAGTACATTTTTGAAACGATGATGTAATGATGGGCATTAATACACGAGATATTACAAAACGAGAGAGGAACGAGCGAGTATCGAAAACTTCACACGAGTGTATTAATACCCCATTACATCGAGTTTCATACGGTACTTTTTCTACGACTTTTGTAAGTTAAACTTTTACAATGAATAGTTTCGTGGCAGTTGATTCAGCCAAGGCCACCTAGCGGACAGCTACCTAAATCTACCCTCGCATGCTGCCGTAGGTGGCGGTGGTTACCTGTCGGTCTCATAGAGAGTACTGGCTAGTCAAATAGGATCAAAGTGAAATTACGATCCACTTTATTTTAAAGAATATACCACGAAAAATACTAACAATAACAGAAATTAAAAGCTATTGAGCATAATATAATATCAAATACAATTTTAATGTATGCAATCGAACGAAACATTTGCTCCAACAATTCTCAATGATTAATTAAGTGTCAATTTTTAAATGTCAGTTTGTAAACTTCTCTGTGATTGGTCAGGAACCTATATCATAATGAAAACTGTATCGAAATGAATATCATTATGCAACTGGTTGCAGTCATCAAATGACGGCATTATACAATGGGAGTAGAAAAACAAAATTGAGATTCTCACAGATATAATCTTTTTTTGGCGTGGGGGAATCTGAGATAGATTTTTCTTTAAAAAAAACAATCCGTCATTGTGTGTCAGTCCATATGTTCGTCCATCTGTGTCCGTGTCGGTCTTCCGTTAATGACAATAGCCGCTACACCACGGGTGTCCAACTTGAGAGACCTGAAGGATCACAACGAAAAACTGCAATGCTGCGGGTCACTGCGAAAAACTGCGGGTCATACTTTCATTACTTGGGCGATCTACTTATTTGGCTTCCCTGTATTGTTAATCTCGACAGTTTCACCGGCTGCTCTGAAACAGGGGGGAAGGAACCACACGTAATATCAGGACGTACAGTAGCGCTCAAAGAAACCGCATCACCTAAAGGAAATAGGCATTCTGTATTTTCCTACACCAATATGCTCTCAAAATTGATAATCATATATTTTATGTATATTATATGATGTTTATGAAACCATTATCTTCATAAATCACTCGAATTTTGCAAACCATGTGATGTATTTTCAGGATTATATTACATATTTCAACTGGGAGCGAGATGATACAATTTTTTACCACTGCTGTACGATGCATAACGCAGAGAAAACACGTAGAGACGATTTTAAATTTCTGAATTTGCTACCACAAATCCTTAAATCTAAACTTCACGTATTTTTACATGAAAGGGGGTATTGACCACGGCAGGGTGCGTGCGCTAGGTAGGTATGTGGTGCTATGACAAGCCAAGAGCATCTTGAAATCATTAAGTTTTACTCGGTACCCATTTTATCCCCTCGTTCTTCGACTTTGTTCCGATACCCAGCGCCATCGAGGCAGGTTGTACTGGAATACACCGAAAATATTCAGTGATATTTAATTTATTCGTATATATTCATTCCAGTCCTAGAATATTAAAATCAAATACTAGTTTCATCCTTGTCATTCCATAAGGGAAAAAAGGAGAATTAGAAAAGTTACAACAGAAAAGTACTATATGTGGACTAAACGTAAAATCGATATCTCCCAAAATAATGCAGGAACTGATACCCTAACGTAGAAATGTAATCCATCACTAATAATTTTAATCACTGGTCATTATTGTAATGGCACGTGCGAATACTTTTCTTGGGCACTGCATTTATTAATGTTAAATAACTATTAATTGGTTAACTATTAACTAACTTTTAATTAACTCCAGATGTTTCTAATAAAAAACCTCTCCAACTTCGAACTTAAACAAAATTAATTAAATTTGTTCAAAGGTGACAATTATTTTAAACAAAATTCATTATCTTGGTTTTGCTGTAACAATTGCTCGTGTCGCTCTTGTTTCTCAAATTCTATGGTGTTTCTATAATACACCGTGGACACTGATGTGAAGATCGAGAATAAATGTTCCTTTGTTCAAGATCTGCAACCCAGGGATGAGCAGACGGATTCATAAATAATTTTAGATTGAAGTGGGGAATTGAGTTCAATGTACAAAACTATTTTCGAAAAAAAATATTAATAATTAAAACACACCTTTAAAGAGTGATGTTATTAAATACGTTGATATTGTTTTGAATAAATAGAGTGAAAATACAACAAAAAACACTTACACTGGACGGGGGTGAACCTCTATGGTCCCATCACTCGAACTGTCACGCCGGGGCGTGTGAGTACAGTAGTGCTCAAAGAAACCACATCACCTGAAGAAAATGGGCATTCTATATTTTCCTAATCCACTGCGCTCTCGAAAATTGGTAATCTTATGTTGTATGTAAATTATATGATGTTTCTGATACCATTACCTTCATAACTCGCTCGATTTTTGCAAACCGATAAGTGTACTTTCAAGGTTACATCGCAGATTACAACTGTGAGCTACGTGATGCGGTTTTTTTAGCACTACTTCATTATTTACATTCCTGACATTCCCGCGATGCCACATCAAGCTCTCCCATTCCAACCCCTTCCTCTCCATGCCTTTTGCTCCCTTCCCTGCACCACTCCGTCATTTCTTTTTCTTTCCCTTTTACCCTCTCCCTTTCCCCTGCTCGTCTCTCCCCTCTCCCTCTCCCCTCCAGGTTTTCCTTTCCTTGCTTGTCCATCCCTTCCTCTCTTCGTCCTTTCTACACCTCGCCACTTCCATTCCTCGTACCTCCCCTTCCCTTCCTTCATCTTCCCCTCCTCCACCTTCCCTCCTTACCACTAGTCTTCCTCTCCTCGCCGAGGTGCTGCGTTTTTTTAACACTACTGTATGTCCACTGAGAATGGCGTTGGGCAAGTGTGAGGCTCCCCGTCGCGGGAAGGAGCCTGCATCACGGCGCAACAGACGTCCGCGAGATTTCTAGCGGAGGGAAAGAAAGTGCGTGCGGCAGGTGAAAGGCTCGAGATGCGCACAGCAGGATGTGGACCAGAAGATGTCTCGATGTCGGTGCAAACCTACGGCCTGTTACGAATGCTTCGATAGAATTAAACAACAACAACAACAACAAAAATATGGCTGGTCTGTGACATGCTTATGCGGAAAAGGAAAGAAACAAAACTTCATAACTGTGAACATGAAAGAAATAAATGTTCATTAATAGGAGACGTATTTTAATGAAATGTCATTTTTAAAAGTTTTTAGTCATTTTTAAAGTGAAATGTCATTTTTAAAGTGAAAAGATCACTTCAGAACAATACCCTTTAGTCGTCATCATCATCAGCAGCAGCAGCAGCATGGATTAGGCTGATCCAGCCAGTTCCGGCAAAGTTGTCTAGAGAAGACCAGCTCTTCTTTGGTCTTTCCCCTTCTCTTTTTTCCTTTTGAGAAATAATAATAGGCTTGCTTGGGCAATCTCTCGTTATTTCTTCTTTGTAAATGCTAATACTCTTTAGTATAGAAATTAATTTTATGTGACAAAAGGAAATTACCCATTTTTGTACGGACTTTTTTGTCGCATTTTTCGTCGATTTCGACTAACAAGTCATTTTTTACCCTTTTTCGTTATTTATAATGAAATTTCTGCTGATTTACTCGATTGTAATATTTTAGTGGTCATTGTTTCAAATAATACAACACAAAATGCAACAAATGTTCTCCACAGAATGCCTGAGTAGCTCATTCGATTTTTCGCTCAGAAATTGTAATGACAGCTTTTCTGAATACGTAATCTAAGGTTCGTATAACGCCTATCGGAGCTATTGTCGATTCGGCAGTTTTGGGATAACTAAAGACAGAGATTTCCTGGTAAAGAATCCAGGAAAGAGAAGAAGATCCAAAAGTCCAAACCAAAAGCTTACAAGCTAAGTTCACTTGAACGAATGGAAGAAGCCTCGATACAATTAATAGCTTGTGTTTCGAAATGGAGAATGGATCATAATAGGCTACCGAAACAAGTGTTGCAGTACAACCCAACAGGACGGAGTGTAGGAAGACCAAGTAAAAGATGGTTTGATGTGTGAAGACGGAACAGGTAGACGCCTAATCTTTGAAGTGCAGAAGAAGAAGAAGAAGAAAGAAGAAAAAGTGTTTCGAAATTTAATGCGTAGAATTGAGTTAGCTGGAAGCACCTCCCGGATAAATCCATGGCTCTTTGGGCACGCTTTTTTCGCTTCGATGCTCGCCACGAAGAACGTTCACTTCCCAGGACCTTTCCACGTTAAGGATGCTTTCCATAAGTCATCCTAAATGCGAGGATTGTCTGAGAGTCGATTCAAAGTAGTAAATATCGACTTTCACCAGCGCAAGAGGTAATGTTTGTCTGTAAACAGCTGTCACATAAATTCTACTGTAGGTGAAAATGTCTCTGATAGAAATACTGTTAGGAAATAGTTTTTTATGTTCTTTTTCCTCAATTTCAACCACATCTTCCAGTACGCAGCATTACTGATCATCTCGAATTACCTATATTTACTTGTTCTTTCATAATACATTGTTACATTTTTCTGGATATGTTTGTTTTCTTCCTTTCTTGAACGTTATCGATCTATACAACGAGGCAGAGAGTCACAACACTAGAGAGGAAAGACAAGGGGGGCATAGATGGGAAAAAAGAAAAAGGAGATGAGATAATAAAGATAAAATAACGAGAAAGAAAAGAGGAGGTCGAGGAGGAAGGTGACAAAGATGGAGAAAACGAAAAAGAGGAGGAAGAGATGGAGGAGGAGTAGATGGAGGAGGAGTGGATGGAGGAGGAGTAAATGGAGGATGAGTAGATGGAGGAGGAAGAGTAGGTGGAGGAGATGGAGGAGGAGGAGATGGAGAGGAGTAGATGGAGGAGGAGTAGACGGAGGAGGAGTAGATGGAGGATGAGTAGATGGAGGATGAGTGGATGGAGGAGGAAGAGTAGGTGGAGGAGATGGAGGAGGAGGAGATGGAGAGGAGTAGATGGAGGAGGAGTAGACGGAGGAGTAGATGGAGGATGAGTGGATGGAGGAGTAGGGGATGGAGGAGTAGGTGGAGGAGATGGAGGAGGAGGAGATGGAGAAGGAAGAGATGGGAAAGGAAGAGGAGAAGGAGGAGGAGAACAACGACCAGTAGGAGGGCGAGCAAAATGAAGGAGAGGAAACAGAAGACGAGCCAACGCGTGATAACAAGAGAAGGTGGGGGCGCCACGCGCTCTCGGCCTCCGCTGAATGGGCGGGGGCGTGGCCGGCCCTGGCGGCGCGGCGCCGAGGGAGGTCTTCCTCTACACTCCGCTTCCGCCCGCGCCACCAGCCCCTACAAGGCGTGCCCCAGGGTCGCGCTGTGAGACCGCCAATAAACGCAGCCGACAAAGAGGTGGCTCAGAGCAGCAAGTGAATTTTAGCGGCGGGCTCCTTTGATCGGTGGTTTTCCGTGGTTTCTCCAATCAATAACAGGCGAATGCCGGGGAAGTACCTTAACAAACGGACCACGGACCGCGCGCGATCTTTCCGTCTTCTTCCTTGTCCTTTCCTCAGCCCTTACTTCCACACACCCTAATATGCACTCCACTACCGCACATGCCGGGAGCTTAGAGCTTGTCCCGGCTGGGCTGGTGCCCCGCTGGTGAGAGATTCCTGGTTAGGAAAGCCAAACAAGCCAAAGAGTAGGTCGACGCCGGATCTCAACATCCAGCGGTTGTCCGCTACATACCACTTTCAAATTGTACATATTAATTTAAAAGTAATTTTTAAATAAAACGTCCAAACGATATTTTTACAAAATTTTCCAATGGAAATTTACTAGTTGAAATAGTTGGATATTAATCTAGAACCTATGCAAAATATTTCAATTCTTAAACGTATTTAATTGATGTTAAAATAAACTCACATGTAATATATGATATTGGAACATATTTGTAAACGTTTAAAAATATTTTGTATTCTGAACATGTTCAAGCGAGGAGTATGACAAAGTGAAAATTGTGCAATAATGGTGTGAGTACAGAGGATCTGAAGCTGTGCTGAACACACAACAAAATCGCCAATGGCCAACGAGACCTCCCGTGGTCTCTCAAAGATGTCGGTTTTACCTCATCATAAAAAGCTAAAAAATAAAAAAAATCCAGCGTAACTCCTGCCAGGAAGAGTATAACAGCATATTACTGTACTTAAAGAGGTAATTTACATATACTTACATATACCCCACCCTCTTCTTTATTTTTCCATTTCCATTCTAAGCCTGTAAATATATATTTTTCTTCCAAGCACTCTTATTCTCCGTCACTTGTTCTATATATCACCTTGATAAAATATAATAAACCCTTATCAATACAAACTATTCTTATTTAACTTTATTATCGAGCAAAGAGGTGCACCCGTGGAATTCAGTCGCATAGAATATCAAGTAATTAGTAATTTCACGTACAGTTGCAGATTCTACAGGCTCTGAATAGGTGGGGTAGAATCGAGAAGAGCCGAACCAGCAAAAACTTAATAGAATGCTTAAGAAGATCTCATCGTGTAGATTACGGTGTGAGGAGCGTTTCTTAGAGGCCTTTGGCCTCACAATTTTAGTTTTTAAGGCCCTAGAACGCTTCGTTTACAAGTCATTTAACGATATAGATTAACAAATTCTTACGTGTGTTGCGGATTGCATCTTATCCGAATATTTAGACGCGTTTTTTAAACAAACCCTTCATATTTTTAAAGTCAAAGTGCAATTCGTTACGTCTCCGTGAAACCCTCTTTCGTTAGAGACTTCGTGTATAAAGATTGGTTGCGTGTGAGAGCCACAAAGCAAAGGTATACTACTGAAATAATATAGGAGACGATCCTCATCGTCATCATGGGATACCATCGCGGACCGCGGGAGCAGAGTGCAGAAGGTGGTGGCGCAGCCGTGTACCTTGCGGTCTTCCGTCTGATGCAATCAGGCAAATGGATGGCAGGCGATGTGGTTGACGAGCACTTCTAGGCCGGGCAGGCGGAGGAGGGGAGCCGTTGCAATCTGGGTCTGATAAGGCCTCCGACGTACACACATGTGGACGCGCTGACCCGCAACGTTCCATGGAACGTGCACAGGTATTTCATCCAATTAACGACGATGTCTTTCTCGTCCGGAGGCATCTGGCTTGTTTACTCTAAAGAGGGCACTGAGCGCGTCGACCTCGCTTTTCACTGAGTTTCTGGCGCAAATTGCCTCCAATGGAGACTTCTCCGTTCGTATACAAAAGGGGAAATATTTAAAATGAAGGTGGGAGTGTGTTATTAAAAAGAAATTAAAAGTGCTGTAATTCGAACTAATTTTTGCAGTCTATCACGGCGGAATAAAAAATTCCCTAGGTGGCCAGGATAGCCGAGGTCGCTAAGACTTAACGGTCTTAGGTGCCTCGTGTTTGAAGGGTCGCAGGTTTTAATCCTGTCCAGCAAATGGATGTTTGTGTGTGTCCGTATACCATTACCGTAACTCCGAATGTTACAAAACCAATATTACATACAGTGGTCGCTGTATGACAGTACGTAGTTGAAGAGAGACCTTAAACATGTAAAAATCGTCCTAGCAAACTTTGAAAATATTCTAAGAAAATTTATAAATTACTAGCGGGAAGCAAATTTCATCAGAAAAACGCTTTATGTGTTGTATGGCATTGATTACTTTCCAAAGTCGAAAGGCTGAAGGGAAAAAGAACAGAAGCAAATCGTATTATTCACAATTGCAGAGCGTGATCCAAGCGATTAATACAAAAATCATGCTTATTCTTTATTTAAAAACCAAATGTAATATCATGATCATAACAATGATTCAACATTTTGTATGATGATCAATGTCGAAGATGTGTTATATGTCGTGTTAATCTAGGGTATTTCAGAATAATCTAATTTGAGAATTTAAAAACATATTACATTTAAAAAGATGTCTCATAAATTAATAAACAACGAATAAACTCTCCGGATGACTCATCTAGGGAAGTTTTGTACGAACGGATAAGTAGAAAGACTTGTAAATGTCGAACATGAAACACAAAAAATTAAATATTACCATGAATTTGATTTGATTGTGATTTACAATTTATATTGTTGGGCAACTATAAAGAATGTATTTTTTCAAAATGTTAAAAAGAAATACATAATTATTTTAAAATGTAATACAGTGCAAATTCTTAATCTAAACCACGAGATAATCTGTTCTAATTCAAGAACTGGCCTCATTCTGAAATGAAGATATGACCACTCATTCCCATAAGAGTGTCATGCTTCTGACAGTATTCTTCCTTCAGCTACCTCTAGTAGGAATAACGCCAATTCCTCTTTTTGCTCAATTTTTTTCAGTCCAATAAATACAGTGAATTGGTACATATTGAAACTAATCTTCCATTAGAAGCGAACATTTATAAAAGTGAATTCTGTGAATTGTGATACTGAGAATGATTATCCCGTAACATGCTTTCATTTACTTTAAATAGATTTTTGAACTTCAAACGATTGCTTATTCCTGTTATCTTATCATTCGACAATATTCCAAATATGAATATCGCTTACATTACGAACTACGATTTTGTTTTTTTTTTCATTGTAGTACTTCTAAGAATGCTATAACCCCTTTGGTGGTAATTAATTCGGCTCCTAGTTTTAAAATCTATTTTCTTATGTAACTTAAAAGGTAAATGATTAATATTTGATTTTCTAATTCAAAGTCAAACTCAATTTTTTGTGAAAAATAGTAACTTCAAATCATATTTAGATAAATCGCAGGAATGAAGTGAAGATGTAAATAGAACAAGGCTAGCACAAGATAATGTGCGGTGTTATCTAAAGCTAAAGGCTGCAACAAACAGTGGTGAGAAATTATTAAGAATACAAAGTAGAGGATCTCTCATTACATTCCAAACGGCATGCCTAAAGCGACGCTGGGAATTATGCGAAATAACAGAAAATGAGAGGTTTCTTTGGCAGAATTCTTATGAAGGTACTATAGAAGTGGTTAGCGGAGTGTGAATGCTGACATGAAAGAATATTCAAGATTTGTAAAGTGTATTTTAGAATAATACGTGAGATTATTTGTATTTTGTAAAATCGAGCGTAGGAACTCTAATATAGATATTTCTAAATTTACTATTGAATTATAGAAACCATTTAAGAAGAATAAATTGTTAATAATTGGCTTCTATAATTTGAGAAAATGAACATTAATAAATACGTGCATATGAAATCGAGGGAATTTTGCGCTTACGAAAATGCTTAGGAAATTATGCACTGACTGGACTCAAAGGCGTTTTAGGTTAATCATGAACTTTGCTGGTGACTTGGAAATTTGCAAGCTAGGCAAATCCAACTGAATATATGAAATTGTTCTTGTTTAAACATAAAACTCAACCTAACTACATTAACAGATTTTAAAAAATCAACATTATCTATAAGACAATTTCAGAGGAATTCTATTTATATATTTGTAAAAAAGGGGACTTGGCCCTTGACTTGAAAATGCGCGAGCAAAGCTAGTCCAACTAACTATACAAAATTGTCGATTAATTAGAGAACATGAAATTTTGAAGAACTATCTTAACGCATTTTTTAAAAAAAATCACTATTTCTGTACGGCGTATTCAAGTGAATTTGTCGGAGTTGAAAACACTCAAACAACGCGAGTCCAAATGGCTATACAAAAATGTCGATTTGTTTGAGAAACATCAAACGTAACAGAACTACATTAAAACGCATTTTTAAATCACTATTAGCTATAAGGTGCATTCTACACCAATTCTACTTTATCTTACAATTTCGCGTTTGTTAAAATATGGACATTGATTTTGGAATTTAACGTTGTGGATTGTGGAATATGATGCTGATTTGGAAAACCAGGAGCACTGCGAGTCGAAATGACTATGAAACTGTCGATTTGTTTGAGAACCACCAAACTTAAAACACATTTTTAAATCACTATTAGCTATACGGTGCATTGTACGCCGGTTCAACTTCATCTTACTATTTCGCGTTTATAAAAACAAATTGACTTTGACGTTGATTTGAAAATGCGTGAGCAAAGCTAGTCCGAATGACTACGAAGTTGTCGATTTGTTTGAGAACCACCTAACGTAACTACCTTAACATATTTTTTAATCGCTATTATTTGGACGGTGTTATGCATCAACCAGCTAAGCTCCATTTTTGAAAAAAAATAAGATACGGACTCCAGCAATTGCACTGGACAATGTTGTAAGTGTATGCAAAATTTTGGAGCCATATCTGTAAAAATACCCTTATAATTAATGAAAAATGTAAATGCCATCAACCACATCAGGGATTTTATGTTCCGAAACAATCGGCTATAAACCTAGATCTTCGAATCTGTTCTTAATTTCACATTATGCAGATAAGCGCCCGATAATCCACTCATGTTTGTGTAGTGTGGCGCTTCAATGAATGAAATAATTAAATTACAGTTTTTAGAGCTGAAAATGCAATAAAACCTTTGAATACGATTTTCTCAATTCGTGTATGATGTCGCATAGCCGTTTGATGCATAACACCGTCCATTTATCCAACGCGTTTCACACGAATTCCGTTTATTCTTACGATTTAACTGATTTGCAACAAAAAAAAAAAATATCACGCGGGCGGAGCAACAGTGTGGGCTGGGGAGACCTTGCCGCCGCCTTTCAGGGCCGCCACCTCCTCCACCACCACCACCACGTCCTCTTCCACCGGCGCGGCGCGGCGCCGCGACTTGTGAATGAAAGGGCAATTACGGGTTTTATGGCGGGGGCGGGGGGTGGGGGTGGGGGCGGGGGCGGCGGCTGAGGGAGCATCCGCGCGCGCTCACAGCCGCGCGAAGGCCGCCCGTCGGCCGGATTCGCACACGCCCGCTCGCTGCGTTCCGCGAGACACACTCCCCTCCTCCCCCGCCCCTGCCACTCCCCTCCTGCCTTGGCAGCGGGGGGGCCCGCGCCGGGTGCGACCCGTGGCGCGCATCGCGTTCACGTAGGTGATATGACGTTCCTGACGTTCACGTACGAGTACGCGATATATTTCCGAAGGTTACAGGACCTTTTGTGACCTGACATGCAGTGGGAAATGTGATGTTCATGTTCACGTACGCGATCTGACAGTCCTGTGAATGATCTGACGTTTCTACAGGTAATATGACGTTTCTGTTGGTGATCTGACGTTCCCGTAAGTGAGTGACTTTCCCGTAGGTGAGTGACTTTACGGTAGGTGATCTGACGTTCCCGTAGGTGAAACGGCATTTCTGTAGAGGGTCATTTCTGTGGGTGGTGTGACGTTCACGTACGCAATGTGACGTTTCGCGATGTGTCGTTTACGAAGGTTACCGGATCGTAGGTGACCTGACATTCAGTAGGAAATATGATGTTCATGTAGGTAATCTGACATTCCTGTAGACGGTCTGACGTCCTTGTAGGTGATCTGACGTTCCTGAAGGTGAGCAAAGTTCCTGTAGGTAAGTGACTTTCCGGTAGGTGATCTGACGTTCCTGTAGGTGAAATGGCATTTCTGTAGAGGGTCTTAGGTTTTCTTATGTGTTATTGGTAGTTTCTGCTGGTGATCGGTCATTCCTGTTAGTGATCCGACGTCCACGTACGAGTACGTGATATGACGTTCCCGAAGGTTACCGGATCGTAGGTGAACTGACATTTAGTAGGAAATATGGTGTTCATGTAGGTAATCTGTCGTTCCTGTAGAAATCTAACATTCCGAGGATGATCTGACGTTCCCGTAAGTAAGTGACTTTCCGGTAGGTGATCTGACGTTCCTGTAGGTGATATGGCATTTCTGTAGAGGGTCTGAAATTTTTTTGTAGGTTATTGGTAGTTCCTGTAGGTGATCAGACATTACCATGGGTGATCAGTTGTTCCTGCGGATGATCTGACATTCTATTTGATGATCTGAACTGATATTCACGTAGGTAAACTGACGTTTGTGTAGGCAATTTCACATATGCGAAGGTAGTCTGACGTTCCCGAAGGTTCCCATACATGATATCACTTTCCCGTCGACGAGCTGACTTTCGCATAGGTAACGTGAAGTTTGTGTAAGTGATTTGACGTTCTCAAAGTTTATCAGAGGTTCCCGTAAGTGATCTGACGTTCCTGTTGTTAATCTGACTTTCCCGTAAGTGATCTGATGTTTCTTTAGCTGATCTGGCTTGGCGTTTCTGTAGGTCATCTGTCGTTTTCATAGCGGAACTTACACTGGCGTAGTAGGCAAACTGACTTTCTTGAAGGAGCTCTGACGTGTGCGTAGGCAATATGATGTTCCTACAGGTTATCTGAAGTTTCCGTAGGTCATCTGGCGTTTGCTTCAGCGATCTGAAGCTTCCGCAAGTTTTCTGGGGTTTCCGGGGGTGATCTAACATTTTCGTAAGTTTTTCCTTGAAGGTGTTCTGACGTTCGCATAGGTGAGCCTGAAGATGTGTAAAATTGTGTAGTTTTAGCAAACGACTTCATAAATCGCAACATTTCACCTTCGCAACGCCTCATTTCGCCTTCTTTAAATATCACGTAAGAAGAATGAACACGTTATGAGGAAGGGATAGACCACATTTTTACATTTTACGGTAGGGGGTAGGTAAATGTACCATTTGCGGGTACCAAACCAAGTGTTTCATTTGGAGATATTTTAACATCATATACACGAAACGTGCCTAGAAAAAATATTTTTTTCTAGAAAAGACACCAAAGACGTTAAAGCATTTCAAGGCATCATTATTTCTAAGAAAGGTTAATTTACACTTAATAAATAATTTTAATCATGGTCGACCAAGGTCCGATCGAGTTGAGCCAAAGCACAGTCGGGGAATTAGTTTTTCAGAATCATATGAACTTAGAATTTCTTATAATGTTTTATTACACATCATTTGCGTTTACAATTTTATTTTATGGATTTTTTCACTACATTAAAAAGAAGGGGTTCATGATGAGGACGTTCACTAGAGAAGGGAGATGTACGTGGTTTTTGTGAATGGAGAGATTCCGTGTTGTGTAGCTGTTATCATTCTTAGTATGTGACTTTCTTTCCTTTTCACCAAGCACTACAACTTGTTGCCTCTGAAATGAAACTCTGTACCTCTAATTAAACTTCATGTCTTCTCTCAGGAAACGTGCTTGACATTAAATGACCACTAAGTTTCTCAAAAATATAACGCTTTTGTCTATTCATTAATGTATATTATCTTGTGAACTAATATTTTAGTTTGCTTACTTACTCTTTTAATTAGTTTGCTTACTCTTTTAGTTTTTGGTGATGAAATATTAGTAATTCTTTGAAATTCGCAACCATCTGCTTCACGATTTTCAAACATTTTAAACATTGTAATTAACTTTTGCTTACTATTACTGCTTGGTGAAAGGAGCGTAGCGAAATTTGCGTGGTCAGACGGAAGAGCGGGCCTGATGGCCCGAGTCTCGCCACGTAAAATAAGGCATTAACTAACTAACTAACTAACTAATTCTTAACTCTTTTAGCTTTTCTTACGATGCAATATTTGTTACTTTGAAATTCGCAACCTAACTTTCTTTCAATATTTTAAACATCGTAATGAACGTTCAAAGGCCCAAGGGAAGTTCCAAGTTATGTGGCGTCGATGGTTAGCGTATCGGACTGTTATACCCAAACTCGATTGAACCTGTGGATTTTTAAAGGCGAAAAAATCCTTCCTATGCCTTCCTTCTGAAGGGAAGTCAAGCCGGCTGTCTCATGTGAGTAGAGTTACTGCATGCAAAAGATCCTCAAGTCTAAATGAAGCCTCTGAGCTAAATTCAAATCGCCTGTTTCATCGCCCAAATAATACCTTCTTTCTCCGCTAGATGGTAAGAGAAGCGTAGCGAAATTTGCGTGGCCAGACGGAAGAGCAGGCCTCATGGCCTGAGTCAGGCTACGTAAAATAAGGCATCAATTCAATTCAAATAGTAAATCTGAGAAACAGTTCAAGGTGGAGTGTTGTTCCGTCGGAGCTACAAAGAGAGCGCCAGATTGAGTCAACGACAACAGCTGAAAGCGACGTGCGCCGTTCACGCCGTCAACAGTCCCACACACCTTTTAAATCGTTTTCCGCCCGACTTGACTCGACTGGGCTTCTAGGCGGCTGCACAGCCCACCCGACCGGTCTTGCAACTGCCAGTTGGCCACCTCCGCCTCAATCTTCCGCTGGCGCATCTCATTTATTTTCGGGCGGGCACGCCCATTCAGAAGCCCTCCTTTGCGACCCGACACACACGGTGGGACGTCTCTATTCGCTCGGGGATTGCTCAGTTGGCAGCACGAGAGCCAGTGGAAGAGGTTCGTTTTCTGAAGGAACAGAAATAAATACTAATGCAGCCGCAAAACAAAGGTGATTCGAATCAGGCGTAATGTGCTTGCGTAGACTCGTATTAACTCGTAAAACTCGTAAAAATGATAGCTGGGAATTCTGTTTGGAGAATCCAGATTTTTTTGCCAGTTCACGTTTCTTTTTTCTTTTGCACAATTTAAAAAAATCTTTTTCAACTTCTTCCTCCGAAAGTCAAATTTTTCGATACATTTACGACTTCTCAATCTAGTGATCGATGAATTTATTCAATGTTTTATTTATTATTATGATACATTTTTACACTCTGATTTTTTCTCTTCTACTTCTTTTGTGCAATATGTCAACGTTTCCCACTTCACCAATCTTTCCATCTCATCAATGATTTTTCCTTTCTTGATTATTCTCGTGCTCCGTATTTTATTCACATTTTGTTTAATCTGGTATCCATTATCGCCTGTTCAATAAAACTATCTTAGCTAGTGGTTTATAGTACAGAACACCAATCCTATTCGTTTTAAATATTTTCCTCCCACGCTTGCAATACATGACAAGCCCTATTTGAGTCATATCAAAGGTCAGACATTGCAGAGATGAAACTTGTTCTCACCTTCGTTACCTCAGCGAGACAGAGAAAAAAGAGAGGGACAGAGAGAGAAAGAGAGGGACAGAGAGAGAAAGAGAGAGAAAGAGAGAGAAAGAGAGAAAGAAAAAGGTAGATAAAAAGATAGAGAAAAATAGAGAGAAAAAGAGAGAGAATGAGAGGAAAGAGAAAAAGAGAAACAGAAAAAGAGAGAAAGAGAGAGAAAGAGAGAGAGAAAGAGAGAGAGAAACAGAGAGAAAATGAGAGAGAAAGAGAGAGAAAGAGGGAGAGAAAAAGAGAGAGAAACAGAGAGAGAAAGAGAGAGAGAAAGAGAGAGAGAAAGAGAGAAAAGATAGAGAGAAACAGAAAGATAGAAAGAGAGAGAGAAAGAGAGAGAAAAAGAGGAAAGAGAGAGAAAGAGAAAGAGAGAGAAAGGGAGGCAGAATATGAGAGAGAGAGATGACATTTATATAGAGGAAAAGTATAAAAAGTAAGAAACAGAGAATATAGAGAAAGAGAGGGCGAGAGAACCGGTGAGAGGGGTCATTCCCAGAAGCTGACACACGCAGCCAGTCGTCCCGGCGGGCGGGCAGGTGCTCCGGTGATTAACGCGGTGCGGCAGCGCGAGCGAGCGACTGTTTCCCCGGAGCAGGCGAGAGCATATGTGGTCGCGTGCGTCATAACATTTCATAAGATTTCTTAGTCACCACCAACCAATTTCTGAGTTATTACTCGACAAACGAAACCTTGACCAGGCTACAGCAGCAGGACTATCGCGTAAGAGAGAAATCAGGTGCACTACACTCAATCCTCAGTAGACAGGGTGGGCGTACCCTCAAAATATCGTAACGAATTTTTTTGAGCTTTTAATGAAGAGGAAATGACGGTTCCAGCAATGTTTCTCATTGTTTCCTAACTTCTTTTCCTCTAACTGACGTCAAGCTAAGTGCAGAAATAAGGTATTTATGAATAATTTGCATCAAGCAAATTCCTATAATGGGCCAAAACGATCACGTCACCTCCTCCTGTACACTATCTCAACGCGTCACCATTACGCTTACTGCTTCCGGTGATACATATATAATATATTCATTTCAGCCGCTGTATTCAGGAGAATTATAGTGACCGACAGTTCCAAACGGCAGTTTACTAAGGTTTCAATGATCAGTTCCGAACATGAACCTTAACAATTGCATAATGGACCGCGCATGATATTTCCTGCCTCGACTTTGTTCCCTCCTCTCCCTTTAAACACACACAGACACGTGCACAACAATACCACAAATGACGGGGCACGAGTCGGGAGCTTAGTTTTCCCAGACTGAGTACTGATCCTCTAGGGGATATACCTAGATAGTAAAACAGCAAACTAACGAGTGGGTTCGGTGGTGAAACGGTTAGCGTATCTACTGTTATACCCAAGTTTGCGCGTTCAAACCCGATCGACACCGTGGAGTTTTAAGCACGAAAATATCTGTGTACGCCTTCCTTCGGAGGGCATGTAGACCCGGCCGTCCCATGTTGTAGATTTACTGCATGTAAAATATCCTCAAGCATCAAAAGAAGCCCTTGAGCTAAATTCAATTCGCCAGTTTCGTCGCCCGACTGGTACCTTCTTTATCCGCAAGGTAGTGAAATTCGCGTGGTCAGATGGAGGAGCAGGTGTGACGACCTGAGTATCGCCATGTGTAATTAGCCATAATTAAATTGAATTTAGAACGTCGTCCCCAGAGCCCATCATCCAGCGTGCGAAGAAACCCCTACCTACTGGGATATAACATTCACTACACAATTACACTGACGGAAACAAAATGTATGTAACCCAACAATCAATCAGACAAATGTGCGTAATCATCCATATATACCTCCAAATAATTGAGGCATCTAGTGAGAGAAGGAACCAACTCACAAAATTGCAAACATCGATTTATTTGGATGATCTTGGCTGTCCGGGTGACGCCGCGTCGAAGGCTGTGTTGCCGACGTTTCGACCATCTTGTCGTGGTCTTCCTCAGGGCTGGAAAGGCATTCCGCGGCGTCACCAGGACGTCCAAGATCATCCACATGACTCCGGCCGCGGAAGCCTACGACTACATCGATTTATTGACATATTCAATGTGTTCGTAATGGAATACGCTCATAAATCGATATTTTGAATTCTGTGAGTTAGCTCCCTCTCTCACTGGACGCCTCAATTTTATTACTGACCTCCCAGAAACCAAGTGTCGGTTGCCAGTTCTGTGCACTTGGCAATAACGGGTGATTCAGGCGGTGAGAATCGGTCCAAGCGACGGTCACGTTTCCCGGGAGCGGACGTGAGCATGTGTGGTGGCGTGCGTCATGTGGATGTGTGGGAGACTCGGGGAAATCCACCACGGGCGCCACCGTCACGTGACCCTCTGCGCTCAGGTGACTACTTTCTAGGTTCCGCGTAGGGAAACGCGATCGCCGACGCTTCGAAGGTGAGAGGCGATGCAGCGGGGAAGCTGCCATTCTTTTAATCGAAACGTGAGTTAAATATTATTCCGTGAGTACATTTGAATTTAAATGAGAGCCAGCGATCTAGCTATTCATATGATAAATAAAAATGTTGGTAATGTCAGCACCTTTTACTCAAATATTTGGAATGCCGACTCTACCTCACAAATAAACTAATGTTTTTAAAGGGTGAGCCAGCTCTGTAATCGCCATCATCAGATTATCCACTACTGGCGTCAAATTTCTGGCTTTGAGAAAACAGACCGTTAATGAAGATGGTAATGATATTTGCTAGACCGTCGAAAGCTGTGCAAATAATAAATAAAAATGTTGGAAATGGCAACACCTATTACACAAATAATTGGTGTGTCATCCTCACTAATAGACAAGTACAAACTGAACCAGTTATGATGGATTGATTGCTAAGTGATTCCGGGTACGTGAGCTGCTAAGGCCATTCGACGTGTAAGCGTAGTGGATGTATTTATCGCGAGAGGTGGCGGTGATCTTTCCCGCTGGATACCGAGGTCCTGTTCCGACCTACCCCCGTCTAGTGGAGTTTTCCCCAAAGAGGTATCTACCACCAGCGGAGCACCGCCCCACCGGGGACAAGTCGGTCTCAGGGCATATGTCTAAGTCAGTAAGACAAACCGTGGTTTCTATTGTTATAAACCGACATTCTTAAACGGCGTCCCGCCTCTATACATCGATTTTTCTTTCTTGGCGCATAGGGGTGTGTCATCAAAATGGAATATCTCACGATATTTCGCGTCGTTCTCCATTGTGCCGCCAGGAGTCACATGATCGCCAGCACCGCTCGATACAGTCGCGATCATGCGACTCCTTGCGGCAGGACCGAGAACGACGCGAACTACCGTGAGATATTCCATTTTATTGACACCCCCCCGTCCGCCAAGAAAGAAAAACCGAAGTATAGAGGGCAGTGGCCCCTTCCGGGTCTCCCCCTGCATCCGACGGCAGCGGACGGCGCTCGCGTGGACGACCTCGACCAGCCGTGAATGGAACGGGGAGCTCCAGACGCCCCCCCCCGCCCCCTCCCCCGATGCAAGAGGGGGGGGCGGCGCGTAGAACAGGCTCAGAATGGGGCGCCCGCCCGCGCGCGCGCGCTTACGCAACAGCTCTCGAGGAGGCCCGCGCCGGTGGAACGGCCGTAACCTTACACGCGTCCGCTCGCCCGCCCCACCCTCCCCAGCCTCCCCGCCCACCCCCGCCCCCGCCGGGCGCCGTGGGGCCTACACGCTCCCGACCGCCCGCCCGCCCGCTCGACGCTGCCGTCTCGTGTAGGGGAAGCGCTCGGGAGCCGCTCAATGAACGCGCGGGTTTCGTAACGGGCGGGGCCGACCTTTGACGGGAAGCTGGTGTACCTCAAGGATCGGCCGGCGGCCGCGGAAGAAAAATGGCTGCTGTACTAGAAGTTTGAAATGCGTGACGTAATTTTGAAGCTGTATTTTTTTTATATAGAGTTTCTGTAATGCAGCTGGGTGTATATCAATAATTTATTCCCGCTGATATACCTCAAGGACCCGGTTATCTTTTCGATGTAACTGGAGTGGACATCTTTTAAAAGAAATTCTCTCAAATGTAGGAAAAGAAATTATCACCTCAAGGGTTTGACTGATCTCATAATTTTAAGAAACAAATGCAACTCGGGGTTGTGATAGTTGAAACGAAGAAATACCTGAAATGATTTATTCTCCATACGATTTTTTTATTAACGGTTTTCCCGTTTTTAGACATCGAGATCTTTTAGTAAATTGTCAATTACTTGGAAGTCTGCAAACACATTCTTTCATGCCTCTGATAAATTCAGTCATTTCCATTTCAGTACAGGGTGAATACCAAGTGAAGTGATACCCAATGTTGTGTGTTCAATGTGCTTTGTTTTCCATTGATATGCCATGAACTTTTAGAATTAGTTAATTGAAAGGAAAGAAACTATCAGAAGGCAGAACCTACAATACCTGAATTTATAAGACCTTGTTTCTTCTCGATTAAAATATTCTGTTACTGGCACCTGCAATTGAATAAAAATTTTCGAAATAAAATCACTTCATTGTTTTCTCTGTCTGTGAAATTTTCTCACAATAAATTCTCATAAACTAACAATAAAGGTCACATTTTTAACGAAGTTAATGGGAATGTTTTCGGAACAAATATTCGAAAAGAAAAGGATTCGTGGGAATGTGACCTGAAAGAATGAAATTGGAAAAAATTAAGAAAAAGTGAAAATCATCAATCAAAATAAATGCAAGAAAATTTGCATTTCAATACTTATCTACAAAAAAAACTTCAATAATATCTATAAATTAAATTTGTGATAATTATGACAAAGTGGAGGCAGACATTTCATTAGAGAGAGCGTTTAAGGTGAATGCCAAAGCAAAAGTATTTAGAAATATTATGAGGTTTTGTATTTAAAACCTTTTCAACACTTGAATTTAACAATTGTTTAATTTTTCCTTCTCGAATTTTCTTCCAGACTTCTTTTTTTGTTTCCGTGCATATGGCAATGAATTAGCTTGTAATAGGTTTCCTTACGAACATCGCTTACACGTGCATTGAAGTCACTGAGTATAGGGCCACAGAAGTGCAACGTTTCGTTTACATGATATCAATTCAGCATAATTCTTTGGTATCAAATGAAATTCTGAAATACTAAATGCAATGTTTAGTATTTGTGGTTAATGTTAATTAAACAAATTGTTTCTGCTTTCTTGTTAAACGCGTATCTCCGGAATTATTTTAGAATAGCATTATTTCCATACGAAACAAATAAATAAATACCATTACAACGGCAACTTCACGACATGCAATGAAAGTTTTACTTCAAACAACCTGTTTTCAAATGTTGCCAAAAACAATTGTCACTACTTTTATTCATAATTGAATCAAACAAGGATATTCCAGAGCACAATAAAACGTGTGAAAAGAAAAATTGTATTTCTAACCATTACGTCTCAAAACGAACAAATGAACAGACGAATCAAAGATTACCAGTAGTAAGACGTGCTATTACGAATCTCATAAAAGCTACCGCGTAAGTGCGCTAATCTCTCAGCTGGCGCCTCCCATTAGGTAAACTAAATAACTCTTTCACGGGGATTAATTCCTCGGTGCGATATCCCGGAGCGCTAGTGGGGCAGCGACGAGTCATCGCAGCCGGCGGTCGAGCGCCCGCCTCCCAGGAGGAACTACGCCTCCTGGAGGCCGCAGCGTTATTCTTTTTTTTCTCCGCCGAGCCCCCCCCCCCCCTGCTGTCGCTATTCAGCACAGAACGCGCGTCGGGAGGGAATGTGTTAACTCTCGGCTCAAGGAGCACATGTGACAGCAAGGCTCCAAGGGGAATTATCCCCGCCGTTTAATATTTACAGTTGACGTGTTGTGTTATTGAAGATTCACTTATTGATATTTTTGGAATATAAATAACTGTTGAACTGTTCATAAACTATTTCACATTATTGTGTAGGCAGTTTGTGTAGCTGTTTTAGAGAACTGAGCCGCGAGGTTTTTTTTAACAAATAGCTAAAATATCTATGTTACCAGTTTTCAAAGCTCACAGTAATTGAAGAAAACTATAAAGCTTTCTACCGTGTGAGGTGTCTATGATTTCATTACATACTCAGGAAATATAGAAAATGTTAAAACATCTGGATTACTAATTTTCATTGCACGCAGAAATTGAACTAAAACTATGCAGTCTCCGACCATGGGATAGATGTCTATGGTTTTGTCAGATACCCGTGAGACATGAACCCGGGGAAAATAAAAAAAAATCTATATTACTAACTTCCAATGCGTCCAGAAATTGAAAGAAAACTATGTGAGATGTGTCCAGAATTTCATTAGATAAGAAGGATCTCAGAAAAAAATAAGGAAACAGTTTCCATTTTGTCGAAAACACGCAAATATGAGTGTATTTGATTGTATTATTCCGTGTGTTCTCATACTGTACGTACCGACTGAACTTTCATTCTCGGAGTTACACTGATTGTTTCACAAATGACAGCAAGCAGATCAAAGAGCACATGTGACAGCAAGGCTCCAAGGGAAATTCTCCCCGTTGTTAAATATTTATAGGTGATGTGTTGTGTTATTAAAGATACACTTATTGATACTTTTGGAAAGTAAATTACTGTTGTACTGTGTATATACTATTCCACGTTATTGTGTAGGCAGTTTGTGTTGCAGTTTTAGAAAGTATTTCATTTGACGTCTTTGAGCAGTGTGCGTACTACTTTTAGGAAATCCATTTTGTATGGTTTTGTTCAGAAGCATCACTATACGATACAAAAAAACTAGGAAATCGAGGTAACTGCTGACTGGATTTGAATGATCAGGGTGGGTTTTAAAGACAGAATTTCCTATTAGTGCTATTTTTGTAACTTTACAAACCTAAAAACATTTATAAATAATTGTGTGTAACAAAAACACAATGAGTTGCGCAAAAAAATGAATTGGCAAATGTCGGAAGAATTTTACAGATACAGTGATCTCTGTGGCCTCTGAGAGAACCACGGAATAAGTCACCATTCTATATCCGTACTTGAAAGGAATGAACAATTCACTGAGAATGAACAAATTTATGACTATTACATGTTTCATTGCAAAAAAATAGGTATATTGAATTCTTGGAAGTTATTTGCACGAAACTCCGAGAATGAAAAAAAGAACACGTACAGTAGTGCTCAGAGACCGCATCACCTAAAGAAAATGGGTATTCTGCATTTTCGTAATCCAATACGCTCTCAAAATTATTAATGGTATATTTTAGGTAGATTATGTGATATTTCTGATGCCATTACCTTGATAACTCATTCGATTTTTGCAAACCAAATGGTGTAATTTCAGAATTATATTGCAGATTACGACTGTGAGCGAGATGATGCGTTTTTTAGCACTACTGTATATAATGCTCGTATTCAATTAGGTAAAAGTATTTCAATGATCCCTGTCGACTTGGAAATGCAAAAGCAAAGAAAACCAAATTCGTGGCACGAAATTGGCGATTATTTTTCTTAGATAATATACCCCAACTACCTCCATAAGTTCAACGATTTGAACCAGCGTTTACTATAAGTGTACATTACTGTACATTCTTCAAGTGTTCCAGTTGTTCATTTGTTTGAGCTGTTTGTCGAAAAAACGCTTACGTCCGGAAGGAGCCCCCCGTCTGGGACGTTGTGACTGACGTTTCGGCAAGCAGGTCGCGGCATTCCTCAGAGTTCTGCTCCTGCCAATCGCGATATAGCTCTGAAGAATGCAGCGACGAGTCCGCGAACGCCGTGGCTGTTGCGAAAGTGCAGCTGAAGATGGAAGTGGTGGAGGTAGTAGAGGTTATGATGCAAGTAGCGCTGATGATGATTTTGGTGATGTTTCGGTGACGTTGATGATCTTGGTGATGGTGGTGGTCAATATATTTGTGATCTTTAGGACCTGAATGTTTATGACCTAAAATGTTAGAAATATGCGAGCATTTATGACCTAACAAATATGAAAATATGACCATAAACATGACTTAAATTTTTTTGGTTGCATTTTCAAAACGTTCAAAATCTTTCCGCTGTTTAAATAAGCATTATAGTTAAAATATAGTTTTAAAGTCTAGCACATTCACAATTCACACCTTCTTCTTTGGCACCCCGTGAAAACAATTCTACTTGCTAAAGTTATTAAATACATTTTATTGAAGCAATTGATCTTGGCGCAAACTTGACAAAACTAAACTAACACTTCCTTTGCATGTCATGTTTTCTACGCTTTCTTTTCTCAGTCTATACAGATTCCCTTCTAATTCACATTAATATATATTTATAGGAAAGACAGATAATTTTATACAACAAAAAAATTGTAAGAAATTAGATAACAGTTAGAAGAGAGGAAAAATCTCTTTGAGACGACTGAAAGCAAGAATGCGAAAATGGAATCATAAATATAAAAATATGACAAGAATAAGAAAATTCATGAAAAGATATGATCATAATATGAAAAAATCACGGGAAATGACTAAAGAGGAAAAAAGCCAAAATATGACTTTATATGACACATAAAAACTGCATAACTTTAGTCACTGTAGATAAAATCACGCTTATCTTACATTTTCTATAGAAATAACACAAAGAAAAAATATGTGACATGTCATAAACATCCGGGCTCTAGTGATCATAGCGGGGGCGGTCGTAGTTGTCATGATGATGGTGAAAGTAGTGATAGTATATGGTAGTAATGATAATGGTTACCACAATCGAAAGAAAAACAACATAATACCTATTTGTTTGTATGTGTGTGAATGATAGGTTTTGAAAGAAGAAAAGTTGCAATACTTTCGAAAATTTATAATATCTATACCTTTGTTTGCGACATTACCACTATTAATAATACTACTATTGAGTCAATAAATTGGATTCGAAAGAAATACTTCAATATCCTCATCGAAGAAACGCTATTTCTAATTACATCGATTATTCCACTTCTAGTGGTCTTTTTTGAACTGTGTTCTTTCGTCTTATTCCTACACTACTGTAGCACAAGAGTGGCTAATCTACGCATCCTACACCAATTTTCATTACACACAATTATAGCTGCACCATGCAACTCGAGCATTTTCTTTCAACTTCTTAGTTGCTGGTAGGAGTTGGAAAACCGGGATAGCGGTAGGATCCGCTACGCTGAGGGAAGGAAAGGGGAAAACTCAATCATGCAATTTATTGAAGCACACGTCTTCAATAGTCAGAGAAGATCTCAGTTGTTAGAGGGCAATAGCCGTCGTGAACACAGATGCAGTTGACGGAGAGTCTTCTTTGGGAGAGATAATAATCAAGCAGTGTTGTTGGAACTGATGAAATATCAGAGAGCACTCAGATGTTCAAATCATGAGGGGAAATCGTTATTCTTATGGGAACTACTTTGAAAGAATAAGTACGTGCAAAGATCCATTCCTCTTGCAATTATCCAATGCGGCATATTTGGCTCATCCTCTACTGTTTGGCTACCTGTGATTTAGCATATTGTTTTATTTTGTGTTGACACGCGTTGATTACTACGAAGTAATGTACGTAATATAGGGGAAGTTATGTAATGCTGCGCAAAAAACAACAACAACAACAACAAAAAACTGCGAATTTTCGACAGAAAAAAATTCATTGCCGGGTCTCGATACAGAAAAAGTGGATAAATCCAGTTGCTAAATTAAGAATAAAAATTCTCTAACACGTGGTGTATCCGGAATCCCTATTTTGTGTGTTCTTGATGAAAAATCAAATGGCCGCAAAACGTCCGTCCGTCCATCTGTTCGTCTGTCTGCCCGTCCGTCTGTCTGTGAACACTTCTAGCACCTAAACCACGGATACGTTTTTTTCCTAATTGAAGAAACCCCTGTCTATCTCGCTCAAGTCGTACATTTGAGATTTAATAAAAACATTCTTTAAAATTTGGGGATATTTTACATGAAACGCCCCGGACATTTTCAAAATTGAATCAAAAACGGCCCCAACTTTTCTCTGTAATTTTCTTGTAAGAATAGAGTAAAATACACTTATTTAGGTGCCATAGGTCCGACTTTTAAGGTTTACTCTAAATTTTTGAAAATTGCAAAATTTTGATTTTTTTTTCGGCGTCGTCCTACAACTACAAATTTGACGTCAGAGTTATTTCCTTCAAATGAAATTTGTTCTCCACAGTTATTGAGTTCTTTCATTAAGTTCATGTTCATTTTTAAAATTTTAGTATTTTTTGCTCAATATTGCGTGCAATATGTGCAATTTTGAAAAATTACCAAAACAATATTTTCTCAAAAACTGCTCTAAATTTTCTCTGTAAATTTCTTGTAAGAACAGATTAAAATACACTTATTAAGGTGGCATAGGTCCAATTTTCACGATTTACTCAATTTTCACGATTATGAAATATTTCCTCCAAATGAAATTTGTTCTCTACAATGAGTTCTTTCATTAAGGTCATGTTATTTTTTTAATTTTAGTGCTTTTCGCACAACATTGCGTGCAATATGTGCACTTTTAAAATATTACAAAACCAAGATATTCTCAAAAACTGCTCCAAATTTTCTCTGTAAATTTCTTGTTAGAACAGAGTATAATACATTTATTAAAGTGGCATAGGTCGAATTTTCCTCGATTTATTCGATTTTCACGATTACGAGATATTCTCTTCAAATGAAATTTGTTCTCCACAGTAAGTTTTTTCATTAAGGGCAAGTTCATTGTTTTAAAATTTTAGTACTTTTCGCGCAATATTGCGTGCAATATGAGCAATTTTTAAAAAATAAAAAAAACAAGATTTTCTAAAAAACTGCTCCAAATTTTCTTTGTAAAGTTCTTGTAAGAATAGAGTAAAATACTCTTATTAAGGTGACATAGATACAATTTACACGGTTTATTCTTAATTTTCGAAAACTGCAACATTTCGATTTTTTTCGGCGTCGTCCTACAACTACAAATTTGACGATAAAGTTATTTCCTTCAAATGAAATTTGTTCTCCACAGTGAGTTCTTTCCTTAAGGTCATGTTCATTTTTTTAAATTTTAGTATTTTTCGTGCAATATGTGCAATTATGTGTGCAATATGTGCAATTTTTAAAAAATACCAAAACAATATTTTCTCAAAAACTGCTCCAAATTATCTGTAAATTTCTTGTAAGAGCAGAGTGAAATACACTTATTAAGCTGGCATAGGTCCAATTTTCACGGTCCAATTTTACGCTAAATTTTAGAAAGTTGCAAAATTTTTTTTTCAGCGTTGTCTACAACTACAAATTTGACGATAGAGGTAGTTCCTTCAAATGAAATTTGTTCTCCACAGTGAGTTCTTTCATGAAGGTCATGTTCATTTTTTTTAAATTTTAGTACTTTTCGCGCAATATTGCGTGCAATATGTGAACTTTTAAAAAAGAAGGTGGCATAGGTCTAATTTTCACGATTTTCACGATTTCGAGGTATTTCCTTCAAATGAAATTTGTTCTCCACAGTGAGTTCTTTCATTAAGATCATGTTCATTTTTTAAATTTTAGTACTTTTCGCGCAATATTGAGTGCAATATGTGAACTTTTAAAAAATAAGATGGCTTAGTTGTCCAGGCTATCCGGGAGCGTACTGCTGCGTCGCAGCAGTACGCTCTGAGGAAGGCCACAATATGTTGGCCGAAACGTCAGAGACCAAATCGACGACGCGGCTCATCCCGGATAGCCTGGACAACATGAATTCCGGCCGCGGAAGCCTATGCAATCAAGATGGTTTAGGTCCACTTTTCACGATTTACTCGATTTTCACGATTACAAGATATTTCCTTCAAATGAAATTTGTTCTCTACAGTGAGTTCTTTCATGAAGGTCATGTTATTTTTTTTTTAGGAAAAGTGTGTGGCGAGCGCAGGGAAAGCGCAGCGCGGTGCGGTGCCCCGCGGGGCCCCTTCGCCGCGGGACGCGTCCGTCCGCGCCTTTCCTTGCGCAACGTTCCCGCGCCTCTAATCGATCTCGGCCTTGGTGCCTCCGCCGCCACCGCCGCCTCCTCCGTGTGTGTGTGCGAGGCACGACCTGCATGCTTGAGAGTGTCCGAGGATTTCCCGACCTTTCCCCACTCGCATGCGCCTTTTTTTTTGTGAACAGAAAGGCAGCGAGTAAACGGAAAAAGTGAGGAATGCGTTGTGTAGAGTGAAGTCTTAAGGCCGCTCCACACATTCGCTACTAAGCGAACGGCGAGCATCCGCTCGCCGAATCCCGAGTAGTGTGGATGAGTTGGTTGCTATTTGCCGAATGCCGAACATTCGGCGCTCGCCCTACCCGCCGCGTGTCGGTCTTTTGGACACATCAAAGGGAGCGAACACATCAGCTGGTCGGGTTCGGGCGAGCAGTAGCTCGCTGCTCGGCGAATGACGAATGAGTGGAGCCACCTTTAGGCTTCCGCGGCCAGAGTTGAGATCTCGGTTGTTCGTGTGACGCCGCGTTCAAGGCTGTGTTGCTGACGTTTCGACCATCTTTTTCGAGATCTGCATCAGGACTGGTCTGCGCCTAAAGCAAAGTTGTGAAGGTCGGTGCCACGTGCGGGAGTCCGTGGCACGAGTGCCACGACGAAATCACCCCTCCACGCAGTTCATTTCCCCACCACCAGAGATAACGCCATTCCTATTGTAAAATGACGGGCTTACTACTATTTCCCTTTCCCCACGCTAGTTGCTCAGAGAAGCCGGTGGCATGGTACGGTGCCACGACACGTGCCATTGCCACCAGTAGAAGACCTTGACACCACTGGCCTAAAAAAAAAGATGGTCGAAACGTAGGCTGCACAGCCTTGTACGCGGTATCACCCGGACAACCAAGATTTAATGCGTTGTGTCGTTGGCGATTGTGGATGTTGGACGTGTACAGGTACTTGGTTCAATTTATACTATCGAATGAGTTGAACCAGTATTACCGTTGACTCAACAGCCACTCTGACCGGGAGGAGTAGAGTTCGAGTCCCGTTGTTGGTAGATTTTCGACACTAGCGAAATTGCCATGTAGAACTTAGACGCTGTGTGGAGGAGAATACTAGCGGGTGGCTGCTTTAATCGGTAATTTTCCATGTTTTTTTTTCCATAATTCTGTAATCGGTAATTTTTCCATGTTTAATTTTCCATGCAATTCCATGTGAATGCCGGAGCAGTACCTTCACAAATGGGTCAAGGACTGCGCGCGACTTTTCCTTCCTCTTCCTGACCTTATCCTCACCCCTTACACAGATTTTCTACACTACCATGCATGACTAGAGATCAATCGGGAGCATAGAGTTTCTTCCGAATGAGGCGGTTTCCCACGAGGGAGATACCTGGAGAGGAAAATTAAAGAAAATCGACTTATAGGTCGGCGTCGGACTTCACCGTCCAGCGGGGGAAGTATCGGAATCAATGTCTACTCCGAAAGATGCCGGATTTTTACCCAGGGCAAAATTCATTTCGCTCCGAAAAACGTTACAATATGACGGGTGAAACATTGGTTATGCGTCTTACAGGGGGTGTCTCCGAACTCCCAAGTACACACTACTGGAAATCGCTAGCAATCCAGAGAGAAAGAGAGAGAGAGAGAGAGAGAGAGAGAGAGAGAGAGAGAGAAAGAGGCGAGAGAAAGAAAAGACAGACGGTTAGATTTGCATAGCTATTTATCATGTCCACAGGCAACATTGAGGAAATGGCCGCATTTGCAAGATAAATTAACAGATAAAATTAAGAGATAAAATGAAAATATGTGAAAACTAAGTTTGAGAAGTTCAGAAAACGTAATACCGATATCGATGATCTACACAATTCAACTTGTTTGGTTCTGAGAATGAGAGCACGATTCAGATCCTGCTAGGAACAAAGTTTTGGATTATGCTGTAGTCAACAGAATACTTCAGAAGAATCTTGTTATGTGACAATTTTAAAACTATTGAAATCAGACCCAATAGCATTTAACCATATATTCGGAGGGCACCATTCAAAGCAATCGGCATTTCTTATCGCTATTGCATTACCACGTCCTCTCTACTCCTGCTAACCATTGATTGCGATGGCACTTTGACTAGAGAAATATTATATCTGGCGCCTACTGGAAGTCTTCTAGAGGTAACGTAATTCGCCTAATATTATTAGTAAATTCCCCATACGCAATGTAAATTTTTGATAGGTAAACGACTGGCCAAGTGACAAAGCTTGCGTCATTACCTACGATAATATTTCTCAACTAGAAACCTAAATTGTTATTTTTTTACATCTTTAATGAATGCATTGTTCTGCCAGAAAAAAAGAAAGCTTGTATTCCAAACACACTTCAGATAAACGAACCCCATCTCTTGTATTTTCTCATGCGCAAAACGTCAAAGTTCGCTGACACATAATTTCATTTTCCCTTGAAATACATAAGAAGATCTTCAATCAACCCACTCATATTCATTAACATCTCACATTACTTTTATACCTTACATGAATGCATTCCTGTTGCAATGAAGCCGGGGAACTGGAAAGTGGGGAAATTCATTTACCCAAACACATTCCAGATATTTATTGTTCGGTTAAAGTAGAGTGACTTCTGACACATCATCAACTGGATGCAGTTGATCATTTGGAAGCTTTCTTATGATTTAAATTTTTGGTATTGAACCTATCGATTGGATAACAGAACCACAGCTGATGATCTGCCAGAATTCACTCTACTTGAGTCGAACAGTAATAATGAAACTAAAAATATTAATATAAATGATTATTATTATTGTAAAAATAATTATTATTACTATTATTGTTGTAATAATTAGTATTATTTCTACATTTTTGATTATTTTTTTCAGTTCAATAATATAATGACAGATACAGATAGAAAGGTGCTACAATTGTTGCAGATAGATCGAAGTTTATTACTGATAATCACGTAAATCTTTACAACATCACAAGAAAAATACAATGATATACTCTCAAAAATTATTTGAAGGGAACATACCTTTCTCCACAAACCCAAAAACCAATATGTAGCTCTCTAAATGAAGTCCCTTAAGGACGATGAGATATACGTACCTGCAAGAAAAGAGAAAAATCATTAACACAAATTTGAAATTTAAATAACGTGAACATGCCATACAGTACACATATGAAAGTAAGTACATTACACAAAAGAAATTTGGTCATATGTGAATGCGCTTCACCCATTGTACGTACTACACGTTATACACACTGTAGAAAGTGGTTGTGTCAAAAATTAAATGATACGTACATTAATTAAATGATACATATAAGTAAAGCTTGCGTTTTTAGAATTAACTCATGTAATTTCTACTTTGGTTTCTAATTTGTGTCGGTCTTATTTTAAATTATCATATAATTTGGTAATCTTTCAAATATTGTTTCAAATAAGATTGACAACAAACAAAAATTCACGCACTGAAAGAAAATCATATCACATGAAATATCGTCAACCATACTTAAGATATTATACTATTATTATTACATAACTATACATAAGAACATAAATGTAACCCTAACAAACGAGCTACGGACTCCGTGCGATCTATCCTTCCTCTTACTTATCCTACCCTCACCCTTTTACATACACTTACATGCACTACACTACCAGTCATAACCAGAGATCAGCTTGGAGCATAGAGCTGCTCCCTGGTAAGGGCTGGGATGTGGGGTGGGAGTGAGAAAGATTGATTTATCGATTGATTAATTCTTCGTGATTCCAAGCGCTACAAAGGTCATTAGTCCCGTAAGCATAGTGCGTATTTTTTTCCTCTTGAGGTGGGTGATCTGTTCCCCGCTGGATGGTGTGATCCGGCGCCGACCTACGTCGACTAGCTGCGTGGGAGATACCTCAACCAGGTATCTCCCACCAGCGGTGAACAGCCCCAGCCAGGACAAGCTCCAAGCTCCCGACATATGTGGTAGTATAGTGCATGTGAGTGTACAAGGGGTGAGGATAGGTCAAGGAAGAGGAAGGAAAGATCGCGCGCGGTCCGTGGCCCGTTTGTTAGGGTACTGCCCCGGCATTCGCCTGGTGTTGATCGGAGAACGGAAAACTACCGTTCAGTGCAGCCGGCCGCTAGAATTCTCCTCCAGACAGCGACTGAATTCGACCCAGCTGACAAGCTAGTGTCGAAAATCCTGCCGCCGTCGGGACTCGAACCTAGGACCTCCCGGTCAGAGAGACTGCAGGTGCAGACAGTAGTGACATCACTTGATGCACTGAGCCATCTCTGCCAGTGAGGTGGGGAGGAATCCTAGAAGGGAAGTCCTCTAAAAGATGGTTAGAAGGTCGGCGCCATATTTCACAATCCTGCGGGATGAGATCACTACCACCTCTACACATAAAAAACATTCCCTACATTAACAGGACTAATGACCATAGCAGTTGACTTGTATGAAAAAAACGAAATAATCAATCAAGATAAATAATTACCTTAATCAAAACTCGTACCTGAATACTTAATGTTCAACCTGTAAAGAAATCGTTCATTTTGATTCACTTATGTGTAGAGAGAAAGGAAAACTAAGACCTTGGCCAGGAAAGTGGAGCACAATGTTCTAAGCAGGGGACATAAATTATTCTGGATCTAGCGGCTACTTTCAGTTTTACAATCTCCACATCCTTACTAGTCTTCTAGGAGAGGATTTTTAATTTATAAAGGTTTTCATAAATCATAAAGAACGGTAATCACTTTTTCCTCTAAGAAATAGTGTTCTCCACATAATGTAAGAAACTTACATCATAGTTCTACATCTCTGCGAAGTATGGATGGAAGTAAAGAAGTGAGAGACATGAGGAGTTGCAGTAAAAATAGCAGGACTTGATTCAGCCACAACAAAGCATAGAAATAATATCACACAAAAATAAATGAAGTATCCAGGTATGTGTCGATGAAAGTTATATCGAACAGAATTCTTGGATCATTTCAAATTAATTTTAAAAATTATACATAGATTGGGTTTTCATGCACATAAACATCAATGTTACCACTTGATATTCAATTTATTAATGTAGGCTAAGAACCTAAACGTTCATTTTATAATAATAATAATAATAAATATTATTATTGTTATTATTATTATTGAGAAGGGTAATAGTAAAACTGATTATTGGAAAAATTAAGAACTAGAAGCTTTGTGTAAGATACATTCAGTAAAACATTCTCATTTACGAACCTTCTGTGCGTTTTACAAAACACGATGAGATACAACTGTGACATTAAGTGCCTGGTGAAAATAAGATGTGCCATGATAGATAATTCTAAAAAATAGTAAAGTATTCAAGCATAAACAGAAGAAATTGAAAGCATTTTCCTTCTAATAGTACAAAGGAAGTGGAACAGAATGAGGAACAGCTAGTTGATTTCACGCGATCCTTAATGCTTAGGAAACTGATTCTAGGTCGTTTCCTATATTGCGTGCAATATTGCGTGCAATATTGCGTGCAATATTGCGTGCAATATGTGCAATTTTAAAAAATTACAAAAACAAAATTTTCTCAAGAACGGCTCCAAATTTTTTCTTTAAACTTTTAGTAGAGATAGTGGTAAATGTACTCTATCAATGACATAAAAGCCATTTTGGTCTATCGGTTGGTTTTTTCAAAAATTACAAAAATGTAAATTTTTTTACTTGTCTCTCACGTCGTTAATATTTACATTATCGGCGATTTTTTTACATTATTATATTTACGAGTATATATGCTTTAAATAATGTCAAGTAAAGTTTCTCGAAAACACTACCGTTTTCTGTGAAAAGTAGCTCAAATTTCGGCATTTTCAGAAACGCTCAAACGTCATTTTCTCGTATATGGCTGCAATTTTTTTCTTGAAACTTTTGTAACGGATAGTGCTAATTACACTCATTAGTATAGCGTGAAGTTTATTTTGAGTTTTTTTTTGTTTTTTTCAAAAATTATATAAATGTAAATTTTTTGAAAGATTTCTCACATCTTTAATATGCACATTATCCGCAATTTGTAAAGATGATTATATTTGTGAGTGTAAGTGCTTCAAATAACTTCAAATAAAGTATTTTGAAAACTCAAAAATTTTCTGTGAAAATGAGCTTCAAATTTCGCATTTTTAGTAGTGCTAAAACGCCATTTTCTCTTAAACGGCACATAATTTTTAAAAGAAAATTGCCATTTACGGCTAGGTTTTTGTGTTCTTTAATATTCTAAAATTAATGTTTCTGTTTTACCAATAGGAAACCGAAAAATTAAGAAAATGACAAAAAAAATGTACTTTTGGCGATGATAGATGGTAGCTGGCAAGAAAGAGTATGTGGCAATTCCGAATATTGACAAATAAATAAATAAAATAAATACGGTCATGCTTAATTTTTTCAAAATACGAGTAGTTTTTCTTTAATTTTGTGACAAACGTAATAGGCCGCTGTAAATTTACTGCGCTTCGGACAGCTGGATGCGTCGTAAATTAGAATGTGCAATTTTGTATATTATTTCTTTCTTCGTTTCTTAAATTCGAACTTTGTTATAGACTTACACATTAATATTTTAGAAATTGTTTATTTTGAAATATTTGAAATAAGTAAAAAGAATTAATAGCTCTCAGAATAGCGACAATGCAGGGTCTGCAACAATGGAATTCACTTTGCGCTCGCGAATATCTGTGAATTAGTGTCATTGTTGGGACCTAATGGAGCTGTATGAAAAGGAGTTATAATTGTCTAATTTATGTTGATATTTGCAGGCAAATATTTAGTTTTGCACCAAATGCTGTACCATTTGTAGTGAGTAGAGAATTTGTTGCATGGTTTTAAAATACTCTTCCCTAATCATGGCTCAATGGAAGGCATTTCTATATTTCCAGGGTATCAGGCTTCTTTTTCCAATACAGGGTTACAAAACTTTTGCATTCTATTCTTGTGAAGTTGTAGAATTCACATAGGTCTGACAACACTGCAATGGAAATAGTTCCAAGCGAAGATGTTAGTAGCGCATAAAGTGCAATATTACAGTACTACTTAGCTGTTTCCTCTAATACGGGAAAGTAAGTGCTGTTGTAGCACCACTAGTTTAATATTCTTTTATCAATTAGATAGTAGACATACAAGATAATAAAAGAATATACTAACGTTTGCCCCCGAGACGCCGTTGAACTTGAAAAATGTTCTATTTGTTACCATGAAATATTTGTGTAATATTTTTAACTTTGGCATAAATAATACCTTCAACTGATTTGGAAGAAAACACTAATTAATTGCGTTTGTTAATGGATGAAATTATCTTTTGTTTAATATAAAAACAAATCAAGCAAATTATTTTGTATTCACAAACATATTTGCAAATTACCTCATGAAAACAGATTACTATTACAAATGTCGCAATGCAATAATCAGTTAAATATCTGAAAGAAGTTACATCTGAAATCTTTCTCATAAGAAATTTTACATTTATTTTTATCTTCTTTCAGTTTATACTTTTCCTCAAACTAACAAATTGGTATTACCAATTATTGTAAAAGGTTTGAGATAGAAAATACTGTTAAAACTTGAATCTTTGATTCAGACATAACGTTTCGTCAGAATCCTCCATTACCACGAAATTTATAAATTATCTAATCTAATAAAAGAAAACATCTCGTCCTGATATCCATACCTGGGATTTTAGAGGATGATTTAAACGCTTTACGAGTTTTCGTATTTTATTTCCATAATTTGGACAAGTGTTTCGACCTTCTGTTTATTCAAATCTTATTTTATTGCGTTCGTTCTCGCCCAGGACACTCACCGGCGGAAGGTTGCGCGCTACTCACGAACCAGTTTTTATGTGCACAATAGCGCATCAACAAGTCAAATTAAGGCGAACTCAACTTCTTCAGTGGCAAGCGGCAGAATACACAGATTGCAGGAAATACGAGTATTCGTCCACTTACGACTCAGGATGGCTGGCGATGGTGCGTTGCCTGAATCGATATTTGCTGTGCTTATTTGGCCTACCGGCAACAGCACGATATATTGATACGTCGATATTATCAAACCTTAAGTATCGAAGTTCTTGAAGTATACACTTGAATGTGTTACAACTATATTCGTCATTTATACTACGTCAAATCGCTGGCCCGATGTTACAAGGTTGTATGTCAGGAAAATTGCAAAAATGAGTTATTAATGTTACTGAGTTCTTTGAAGTAAGATCTAATTTATAATATGATCAAAAAATGGCAGAGGTCACTAGTTTGGCCAATACAGCTGTTTTTCAAAAGTTCTATGTACAATTTCGTCGTCTCTTTGAGTTACAAAGTTGTATGTGAACATAGAACCCACAAGATTTTGTTCGAAAAAACACGTTTGGGGGTCCCTGCTTTCGAAAATGATATTTCCTTTCAAAACGTCTCTCGCCAGCCTGTAAACAACCCGAGTCTAAATCATTTACAGAATTTTCTCCACAATTTATATTTTCCAATTTTTGTCGTTGATGTCGCTGCCCTAAAATTTTAAACGAATACGTTAATTTTTTGGCTGAAGTCCTAATGACATTTTTGAATTTTCTCTCTAGATATTTGAACTGATCCTTTTAGAATTTTGAACTTTTCCATTTTTAATTCATGACTTTCGATAAATTGAAAACAATTTATAACTATATTTTTTACGAACATGCCCTTCACTTTCACTACTGGAGCTAGAGATTTTTTATAACGCAATCTGTTCTTCAATATTAGATATCTTTATGTGCATGAATACTTTTCAAACGTATTAGTACAATAGATTTTGCGCAATTTTGAGTTACTAGATAACAAAGTTCATTTGTTTTTCAAACCATTCCATCTCTTAATAATGAAGTATTTTAATTTCTTTTGAATGTAATATATTTTCCGATATTAGATTTGGAAATAATTCCATGAAAACGGTTACTAAAATATTAAGTCACTTCACAGTTTTGAGTTGTGTCATTCGCATTTCTTGAGTGATAGAATGGTTAGTAGGATAGAAGGTGCATTATAATATTACGTAACCGTTACCAATAATACGAGAAATAATGCTAATGCTAGAGCACTAGTTTGAATTTGCTTTACAGTGCATTTAATAAAAATAATCCAATTATATTTTCTACGCCTATTTCCTATAACACATAGATATCTCCTATTTTCAAAGTGTAATGTCCTACATAGAACTTTGTTGCTTCAAATAATTCAGATTTTAAGTATTACAAAGTCCAATGTAAAAATGTAATATTCAATAGTTTGCTGAAAAACGATATTATTAGGAAACCAATGCTGCATTTCATTTCTATTTTCACCTAAGTTTAATCATTAGAACCAAAATATACGAAGACTTGTTACAGAAATGATATAAGGATGCTCAAAACTTCAAAGGCCTTTTTCTCGAAAGCAGCACTGTTCTACATACAACCCTATAACATTGAGCCAGCGAAATATTATTGAAATGGTATTATTGGCCGATTACCTTTCTTAAGGGATTATCACATCTACGTGGAAAATTCATGAACTTAGGGGAAATTTGGTTGAATTAATGATATTAGGGATGCACATCCTCAAAACTAGTGGAGGATTTTAAAGAAATGTCATTTTTCTCTTTTCACTAGAACAATGCCTTTTAGTTCAGACATTAATTTTATGTTATGACAAATGGAAATGAGCCATTTTTATGTCATTTTTTTGCATTTTTCTTCAACTTCGGCTCAATGTACTTGTTCATTTGGATCAAGTAATTTTCTACGTTTTCCCGTCATTATTAAAGCATTTTTAGCCGATTTAATCAATTTTAATATAAGTTTAATGATACTTGCTTCAAATAATATTTACGATATACAACAAATTTACAGTAAGCATAGTATTCTTGAAAAGCCTATTCGATTTCTTCGCTCAGAAATTGTAATGTCAGCCGTTGTGAGTATGTAATCGAAGGTTCCTCTGACGCCTATCAGCACCATTGTCAGTTTGGAAAATTTAGGGATAACAAAAGACAAGTCATTTCTGGCTAAGAGTTATCCAAATCTAAAGTTTGCAAGATGAGTTCACTAGAAGGAAAGAAAAAAGCCTCAATTACAACAATAACATATCCAATAGCTTAAGTTGTTCATCTGAAGTGGTTTTGATGAAAAAAATTACGTCCATTTCTTTTTGCTTGAAGTCATTTTAAAATGTTAACAGAACGAACTAAGACCTCATCATTTGGTTTTGTTAACTGAAGTAAACAAGCCACATTTTAGTGCCTTTCCGAAATCGCACTTAATACAGAAAGCTGAACGCCTATCTGTGTAAGTAAATCGTCAATACGTCACTTATATCAACTACACAAAACATCGAAATGGTAAGCAAATTATGCAACAATAAAAACGATAAAAGGTGCATTGGAGTAACTGATTTACCTCGTCGAAGGTTTAAGAAAAACGAAAAATTGGCTTTGGCTAACACTTCATTCTTAACTCTCGTTCACAGCCTCTTAAATAAGAGTATACAAGTTACTTCAATATCCGTGGAAACACATCAAGATTTTATTGAAATACAAAGATGTCGATTTTATTGTATTCACTGTACTGCCACTTTTAGTTCACATTGAAGAATTACATTAAGGATTGGTAGGGTAGGGCACTGTCCGCTAGGTGGCTTTGGCTGAATCCTGCATGTCAGCTGCCACGAAACAATTCAATGTAAAAGTTTAACTTAGAAAAGTTACCATAAGTCGAAAGAAAAGTACCGCATGAAAATCAATGTAATGACCATTAATACACTTGTGCGAAATTTACGATATTCGCTCGTCCCTCGTTCGTATCTTAATTCGCGTATCATACTCGTGTATTAATACCCATCACTACATCATCGTTTCATAATTCATTGTTTATCAATGGTATTTTGTGAGTTCATTATATTGTTATTTTTTTCTTCTTTTTAATTTCATTCACCCCTTTCATTCTTAATCTACAGTAGTGCTAAAAACGCATCACCTCGGTCATAGTTGTAATCTGCAATATAATCCTGAAAATACACCACTTGGATTACAAAAAATCGAGTGAGTTATGAAGGAAATGCTATCAGAAACATCGTATAATCTACATAAAATATATGATTACCAATTTTAAGAGCATATTGATGAAAAACATACAGAATGTCCATTTTCTTTAGGTGATGCGGTTTCTTTGAGCACTACTGTATACAGTGGAATCTCGTTAGTATGTTCCAGGTTATCAGTTTTCCCGCTGAGGACGTTTAAAGTTTCAATTCCCATTCCCAATTCCATTAAATTATTCGTTTACACGTTCAACATTCCCGCTTAGCACTTCAAAGTTTGTAAGCAACTTGCATTGGAAGAGACACGCGTTTTCCGGTGCACCAGCCCCATCTTCTATGTGTTGTTTTCAGGTACTTTTAGATACCACTTTCACTTTCAGTCTGATTACAGAGCAGGAGAAACGTGTTTTGCTGTACCTCCCTCGCCATCTTCGTCGAGGGTACCACGAGTTACCATTAGTTTTCGTGTTACGTGTTTCTTTGATGTGGTACCTTGATGCGTTACTTTGCTTTTTTATTTGTAATTTCTTCTTCTTTACTTCACGGGTTAGGGAGATTCCCTGTTCCGGCTTGATAACAGCATCTCTGTCCTGGACGGCCAACGTTCCTTCTTCCCCTTGGTCTGTACTGAAAGGCATGTCGGTTGATCCTTTCGCGAGACATTCTTCGTAAGTGCTGTACCCATCGTGATCTGTATACATTTATTTTTCATTAACAGAAAATATGTTAAGTTCCTGTCTTATATCTTCATTTTTTATTTTATCCATTAAGGTGCAGCGTTTTACTCTCCGGAGTAACTTTCAGAGGCTTGGTATCTTCATTTATCTTGTTTTCTTATAATATGTTGTAATATAGCTTTATTAATGTCATTTATTAGTAAATGAGTCCATCCCATGGATTCCACGGATATGTGTACGTATTAGTACGCAAATATCCCATGGATATTTACGTGCAAATTACGTACACATTAATCTTCCATATTGTAATGGTTTTGCAAACGGAAATGTGGAAAATAAGTATAAATGAAGCATTTTTCGTTAACAACTTTTCCCGCTTACGACGTTCAAACTTTTCACTCCTTTGGAAAACGTACTAACGAGATTCCACTGCATTTACAATACATCGCGTCCTACGCGCGCGCGCGGGTTCTTTTCATCGCACTGTGCGCAACGCGTAGCACAACAGCGCCGCACCGCGCCGCGCCGCGTCGGCACAGGGGATTGGCCGGGGAGCGAGCGCGGGACCGCGGCGGCGCGGCGCGGGTGGGGGCGGCGGCGGGCGGCGGCGGCGGCGGCGAGGGGCCCATGTCGGTGTCAGAAGCGCCGACGCCACCGCTTTGCATGTCGGCGCCGCCCCGCCCCGCCCCTCCCCGTCCCGCGCCGCCCCCGCCAAAGCCCCTTGCCGTCATCGAGCCACCGCACCTGTTTCGGGCAGCGCGGCGCGCGGCGGGTGGCCTGCCCGCAGGGGCGGAACTGTGATAAGAGGCGGTTCATAGTGCGATTTTTATAACTTTGCCTCTCGAGGCCCGTCTTCGCGATGGAATATGTCGCGGTATTTCGCGTCTTTCTCGGTATTGCCGCTAGATATCGCATGATTGCGACCGTATCAAGCAGTGCTTGGGATCATGCGACTTCTAGCGGCACGACCGAGAAAGACGCGAAGTGCCGTTTGATATTCATCGTGGCCATACGGACTAGAGGGACAAAGTTATAAAAAATGGCACGATAAACCTAGAACACTGGTGGGGAGTAAAATTGGAGGGGGTGAGTGCAAATAGTGGTCTAAGCCACATTTTAAGAAAACGGAGAAAAATCAAATTAGCGTTACACAGTTGTGATTAGAAAGAGGTGTGAAGAGAAAAAAAATACTGACTTCGTTCTTAACTTTACAGAGGAAAAACTGGTCAAACCAACCATGTACAGGTGTAGTTCATCTTCTGGGATAAATGGTGTCAACAACTCATTTGTCATATTTGGAGGTAAGACAACTACTGCGCTCAGCCCCTTCAATTTACTCACTGGCGAATATTTTTGCTGGTAGTATCCTTGTTGTGGTGTGTCAATATTTCAATTCCTCTCAGTGTAATATTTACTCTTTGGATGTCAACACGCGCGTAATCTAATTGCAGATAATATATTTTTCGTACAGTAAGCGAACGTCTTCAGGTATTGGACTAAAATAAGAAAATATGTGTTCCTTGAAAAGTTGCTTCAAATGTTAAACTTGTACTTCTAAAGTCTTTTAATAAAATGGGTTTAGCGATATAGTAATTACTTATCGTCCTAATTTACAAACTTTCCCTTGTAAAAGTGGTTCCTTTTGAAGTGAATAAATTTTACTCGTTACTAGTAACAAGGAATATATTTCAACACAAGGGGGTTACTAGGGTTTACTCCAATGGGCGCGGTGTTGGATATAAACGCTGTTCATACACGTATGCCATTGTATCTCTACTTGGTTTAAAACGGTAAAAGAACCATGGACAAACTCGATGAAAAGAATAAATATTTCAGAAAAAAAGTATTGAAATATGACACAAAGGATAAAATACAATATTAGTGAACTTCCAGATGATCAAGCAAATCCAGCAGACATTATTTTGAGTTGTTATTAAATGATCTAGCAAATTAAAGTGTGTCCATGTATGTCCAATATTATATTCAAGTTAAATATTATATCCAAGTATATCCTGTAATATATTCAAGTATGTCCAAATGATCAAGTACATTTAACAGACGTTATTCTCAATATAGTATACAACTGTCGAACAATTGTTGGACATTAGTTGTTTGGACATTATTCTATTCAAGAGCAAACACTCATTGAAAAGTTATAATCCAAGAGACAATTCATTAGCAATAACTCAATGAAAATCTTTTCAGATGAATTGCAGGCTATGAAGTCGTTACTTTTGGTATATTATTCGGAGATAAATTATTTTAATAAAGTAACGTCGAGGAAGGAAACGGTTCAAGAAATCCAAACAGCTATATAACTTAATTAATTCTGTGTTTTACATGTGATAATTCATCTTTATTATACGTTCATTTAAAGTAATTATGACATTCAGCTATTACATCCCAATTCATGAATGCATAAGGAAAACAAATTCCCAGACTCATTTTTGATCGAAAGTTCTACTATATTCAATTGTGGCAATTAAAACAACAAAAAAATTGTAAAAATTCTTAGTTGCACTTCTACATTACATCTAATATTAGAAAATATAGTGCTAGAAACTTTGTTATGTTTCATCCGATTTTACAGTAGTAGCTGATAGGTCATTAAATTTAAACACGCCGTCTTTGATGAAAACCGATAATAATTATTCATACGTGTCTATCAGATGCCTTAAAAATGTGGTCCATTGTACCATTGTTCTCCTTTTATGTATGCACAAGCAGTAATGGCGAAATCCTTTCCTGCGCGGTACATTACTTTTCCTAATTTCTCTGTGAGAAACCTCTTCGCTGTAACTTCCCATTGCCTCCTGCGCTAATAGAAAGTGCGTGTACTCGTATGTTCGCTGACTGCGTGGTATGTGGCGAAAGAGAGCGACTCGCGAATCAAGAAATTACCCTGACCTTATTCTTTTCCACGTTTCCTTCAAAGACCTCGCTTATGTTGATTTTAAAACAGCTGTCTAATTCATACTTGTTAATTCTTTCGCACTCATTAATATAAGTAATCTTTAGCTGATAAAAATGTTCTTCTCGATTAAAGATTTCTGTGGTCCAGCACAAAGCAGTGGAATCCTTCCCGATGTAAAAATTGTCACAGAGAATTGTTCTTTGGCAGTATGGTTACCTCCATAAAGAAACAAGGTGGAAGCTTTTTTTTTCTCTGAGATATTCCTCTTTTATGCAGAAAATATGAAATATGGTATATTTTACCAGAAATATTTTAAAGGTACATTATAATACAAGTATATTATAAAGATGATATATTTTACCAAATAATTTTATCTAATTTCCTGCAACTGATATGAAAACACAATGTCACAATTTAATAGGCCAGAATCGTTTGGATTAAAACAGTTTTAGAAACTTTCTCACGAACCAAGAACTTCAGAATAATGACGAAGTATCTGATGGTTCTCAGTACATTGAAAAGATGTATGGCATTGGAAAATAAAATTTTCTTTTAAATATCCTAGGGCGGGTAGAGGATTAGTTTATTCGGAAATGAAGCAAACGCGTTGCAATAAAATGAAAATGTCTGAAAATGTAGCTTCAAAGACATAACAACTACACCGAATGGTGGAGGAAAAAATGATGTGCTCATTTACAAAATGACGTATCGTCAACAAAAAGGAATTTCCAGGAAGCGAATATATTCAAATTAAGTCTTATATTTGAAGGTTAGATTCAGCTGTTTTTGGAAACCATTTAAATAAGGGGAACAGCCAATTTTTAAACGGTATATTTAAAACCGTTTATATTTACGGTTTTAAATTTGTATTATTTGTCAATATGATGGAGCAGCGCCTTAATATATTGATACATGAAACTAGAAAACAAACGTAAATGGAGATACTTCACTTCAGAAACACCCTTTTCAATTTTTTTCAATTTGCCGTCCACAATACCTCTACGGAGGCGGCAATTTATTTTTATAATTCGGTGACATTAAGGTACTGCCTTACAACCTTAATCAGTCCTGAGGCGTGATTTTCTTAATACCTGAAACTAACTTAAATTTTTGCTTAAATATGATTGTTCAGTTAACATGTGTTGGGATACCTAACTTAAATTATTTTTTTAATACTAAGTAATGTTCTTTCTTTTGGTTCGTTCTTCTTTTTTCTCTTTGATTCACGCATCATTCCTTCTCATGACATTATATGAAGACCTCAGGGAAATAACATGCTATGTCACAATACTGAAGTTTCGAGAAAACCGGAAAGTAAAGGTTAGACATTGCATTCAACACATAGGAATAAAGGATATTAATTTACGAATATCACTCCCATCTTTCAGCAAAATCTTTAAAATAAAAAATCCAACATCTAGATACATCAATGGAGCGTCTAAATACACTAATATTTCAATTTCATCAGAAATATGGCATAGCATGTCCCAAGATCTTCATATTACTCGCGCACTTTTCTTGAACGATGGATTGAAGAATTGTGGATAGAGTGGGGGTATTAGTGACGAAATCGGCCACTAGATTTATGAAGCAATGCCAATCTCTACAGAATCAGTTATGTCGTCGCAACTTACTCAATAATTTGCGACGACTTGCAATAATTTCTAACTTTCTTACGAGTTTTGAGGTATCCAATGACGGATATTCACCCGCTTCGGTCATATCTTTAGATTTTTTGGAGAAAAACCACGGACAGAAGTACTCATATTCAACAGAAAATAGTTTTCTATTTCGCGCCAGTGAAGTTGTGTTTGGAATGTTGTCATCAGTGGTCGCCGCGAGCTTTTGCCGCCAACTGTTTATTGTGCCAGAGAGGGGGGAAGCAAGGTCATCGTTCAAGAAAAGTTGCGCGATTAAGATACAGATCTCTTTTCAATTATTTGTACGCGGTGAGTATATATGCAGTGTCCGCGTTGCTTCTCTTGCGGCTTGAGACCGTGAGTCTAACGGGAGAGAGGTGCTCGCGATGGGCGCGGGGCGGGGGGCGGGGGCGGGGGGCGGCGCAGTGGAGAAGAAAGAAAATGCTCCACTCTGCCCGGAGAGCGTCTCAGGGTCAACTAACGGAACGCAGCCCGGCATCGATCACGGCCCCCTGACACCGCGACGAGTATTTGCTTATTTGCAACAGTTCGTGCAACGGAACATCGCACAGGAGGCTCAATAGCTATTTACACAACTAGGGATAAACCTACGTTTCATTCCGTGTTATATACATTTTTTCCGTTATCGTCTTCTATATTATTTCACCTGATCACCGGGAATTTGACTGTAATGTGTAATGTGTGTAATGATTCAATGTGAATGAACCATTTATTTTTGTGCCCCAGGTTTGAGGATGACCGGGTGAGACATGGTGTAAATAATGATATGAAAATAGTGCTAAATGACAAAGAAAAATTTAGTCAATTTGTTAATTTTTGAAGGCCATTAATTTGTACAAAAGAAATTTAAAAATGTATAAATTATTAAAAATTGTATATGTTGTTAATATGTCTGTCGCTAATAACCTCAGCAGTTGATGCGACATAAAATAAAATAAATTTAAAATTTATTTATTTATATTATTTCAGTAGTATACCTTCTCTTTGCGGCTGTCACATGCAACCCATCTTTATAAATGAGTCTCTACAGAATTTCTCTAAGAGAATTTCACGGAGACGTGAGTAATTGCATTTTGACTTTAAAATTAAGAAAGAATTGTTGAAAAAAAAGTATCTAAATATTCATGTAAAATGCAACCCGCAACGCACGTCAAGATTTGTTCATTTATATCGTTAAATAACTCCTAAACGAAGCCTTCTAGGGCCTTGAAAACTAAAATATTGAGGCCGAAGGCCTCAAAGAAACTTTTATAAGACTGTAATCAGCAGGATGAGTTCTTATTGATCATTATAAAAAAAAAGAAGTAGCGCTTCCTCTATCACAAAGAAGGTGCTTTATTATTGATTTCATCACTTCATCTACGATTTTGGGCAAGGAAACAGTTATATTTTTATAGGGTGTCCCTTTTAAGATCTTGTTACTCTCTGAAAACAGATTACAGTGCTTCTGGCCTGGAGGTCCGTAGAATTCGAGTCCCGATGGTGGGCAGAATTTTCGACAGTAGCTACATATTACACGTTGACTTTACATTTGCAGACGGAGCGCTGCAATCTGTTTACATGAGGTCACCGCCTACCGAATGAATATCGCACGTCTACAGTAGATACTGATCGATTAGATATATAGAGGGCGGTAAGCGGTATATAGGCCAGCTCATTGCAGGGAACGGCAGAGTAGAAGCCGACAAGAAAAATATTTTGTAGTAAGATATGTTCGAAAGAGAAATAAATATATTTTCCGTGCCGTTTATGAATAGCGTGCATTGTCGATAACAAAGTGTATTATACTGCAGCTTTGTAAAAGCTTTCTAAAAGTATTAGTAACAGCGTTTTTTCCCTGGCGGCAATAGTTCACTAAATTATTTATAATTAATGTACTGCCAGAAGCACTCTGTCATACCGAAGTAGATTTGAGTTTTCCGCAGATTTCTCAGAAACTACAAAAACAAAAGAAGCACTTTGCCCCGGACTGTTTTGTCTGGCGTCAGCATTGGTCAGATGCTGTTACACATTGGCATCATATCACTCACTGAAAAATATTGACATTGGCATCATATCACACACTCACTAAACTGAATCATATCACTCACTGAAAAATTAGTCCATCATATATTCAGTAGTTTGCAAAAAACGCATCACTTTGCTGGCAGTTGTAATCTGCAATAGAATCCTGAAAATACCGCATTCGGTTTTCAAAAATCGAGTGAGTTATGAAGGTATTCGTATCAGAAACATCATGTCATCTACATAAAATACATGATTACCAATTTTTGAGAGCACATTGGATTAGTAAAATACAGAATGCCCATTTTATTTACGTGATGCGTTTTCTTTGAGTACCACTGTAGCACGGTTTGCTGCATCATCGGCGATTTGTTCAGCAGAACGTACGGTCCCAGCACCGTCGACACTGAACTGTGAACACATTAACCTGCACAGCGCACCGTCTCGTCGCCGCCACCATACCGCCCCCTCCCCCCCGCCCCCCCGCTGAGCACGTGGCTTACGCCCGTCACCCGTGCGCGAGCAGGAGCTCGTAACGATGCTATAACAAGATAACAACGCGACATTAACACGATGTGTATAACCGCCGCGACATCGTCGTACTACACGTGTTCTGTGGCGAATTTGCTCTTACTAATGCCAACATTGACGTTTCAAGACGTGCAATGTTGGACACGTGAATTGAGGACTGTTCGTGTAAGCACGTAAGGACTGAAGAAAGCTGTTCTTAATACACAAAAATAGTTGTTGCGAATATTTTGCATTGAAACAATAATTTGTCAAGTTAAGCTATAACATAAGAAGATGAAACAAGGGAAAATAAATACTGTAATTACAAATTTGATAAATGGAAAGTTATTTGCAAATCAAATAATTAAGCTTCTAATAAGTTTTGCCGTTTTTTTGTATTTTATTGAATCCTAAAATACTTGGACTTTCCACTAATTGAATATCAAAATGATACGAAATTGATGATACAAAAATCATTCAAATAATAATCTTTACAACCGATGTTACAACCATCGTTACAATCGTACACCGATGCCAACAAAGCCATTAAATCCTCGGATATAAAATACAGGGGTAAAATATGGAAAATTAAGTCAACAACGCAAAAGCAAGATGGAATGTATTCAAAGTGTTTTTAGCATAATATCAGAATATTTCAAATCAATTTGATGAATTTTCGTTTCGTTTGCGAATTTGATTTTTCGTTTTCTGTCTTTCGGATGGCCTTCAAAATTGCCATAAACTAATATCAAATTCATATGAACGACATTATTTCAAAAGAATCTGATGACATTCAAACCAATTCGTTTCGAATCCATTTGTACAAATATCGTGTTACACATATTCTCTATACATTTGTTCTGGACAAATTCACCCACATAAAATACATTATTTTTAATAAAAAACGTATACTTTAATATATACTTAGAGAAAACTTTCCTGTCTTCACAAGGCATTAGAAAACACTAGGTAGAAAACGCGTTGGGAATACTTTTTCCACTTTGCCGCTCTCGGTGTGAAGAAGCGTGGACGAACGGGATTTTTGCAGGACACTTTGTTTTAGCATTTTTCGTCAAGTCACCCGTCACCACTAGTGCGCCGTCACTTCTACCACCACCCCCTGCCACCGACCTCCTCGCATCTCCCATCACCGCCATGGCCATCACCACCGATACAGCTAATGGCGCCGTCGCCATTGCAGCCGCCGCTACAGCCGCCACCCCCGCCATTGCCGCCACCAACGCCGTTCCGCACGAGAGACGGAAATATAATAGAAGCTTCAAATATGGTTTGTAAATTACTGTTTCTTTCCATAGTGTATTAAAATTATAATACAAGCTTAGGTAAATAAGAAAAGTGTATTAATGCTATTAATAACAAGAATTTAAAGAAAATATTTGGACCTGTTTTCGAGAAACTTTTGAAAACGTCCGGGGGGCTTCATGTAAAGTACCCCCAAAATTAATGATTTTTTCAAAATCTCGGAGCTTTGACTCAGGCCAGATCCACCGGGGTTTCTTCAATATGGAAAAAAATCGTATGCTTAGTTTAGTCCGGTGAATGTTGTTACCGGACAGACGGACGGAGGGAAAGACAGACACACAGACGGGACGGACGGTCGTTTTGCTTTCAATTTGTTTTTCGTTATCAAGGACTTACAAAAGAAGGATTCTGGCTACACCACGTGTTAGGGGATTTTCTTCTTAATTTAGCAACTGGATTTACCCACTTTTTCGCAACGAATTTTTTTCAGCCGAAAATTCGCCATTTTATCGTGCAGTATTACATAACTTTCCCTACACTACGTATATTACTCCGTATATACGTACGTATACGGGAAAGTAAAAATGGAAAACTTCATGGGTGCGTTTGAACGGAGTGCATCGCGCGAGTACTCGTGTTAAGAATGGCAGCGGGAGTTGCGGACTGTTAATGCAAATACCGTTAAATGAAGTAACAACCAAAGGAAATTCTACAGAGTACATGACTGTGGCATCCAAAGTTAAGTACGCATTCGAGATCTTTCAAGATACACGGTTTCTCACCAACGCAGCGAGCATTCTAATACTCCTCTTCTCTGAACTTGGTTTTTCAAATACTTGAGCAGTACACCGATGCCAATCGTAATGTAAGTGGAAAAATGCTCATCCCTTAAGTGTATATTTCGTGATGGGCAAATGGCAGTGCAAGATTCTAGATCAGAATCTTTCCTTGATTTTACATTGAGGTATAAGTAAAGTGTATTTATTGTATTTCAAATACGTATTAACAAAATCATTAAGGATTTAGTAGCAAAATCAGTAGCGTTCGTAACTTGATAGACCATTTCAATGTGGTCCGTATTACACTAGCCGTATATATGAAATCTTGTTGCTGTGCTTGAAATGGTATGTCCTAGATTAATTTAAAGTACTAGCGTACCCGTGCGAGAACTCTCGCATGTTAAATCCTACCCTTTCCTTATCCATTTGTCTATCCGTTCCATAAAGGTGAGGAACTACTAATGTACTTACAGAATATCAAGCAAAATAACAATGCAATTGATGTTTGAAAAAAAATTTCAATTAAAGTTTATTCAACATTATAGAGAGATGTTCTTGGAACAATTCATACATCTTTAAAAACAACATTTGAAGAAAATTTTCAATCTTCCTTGAGAGTTAGCTTTTCGCTTCCTTGATAGTCAAATAATAGAAAAGGTTTTTACCTCTTGAGAAAGCCAAGTAAAATAGCGCGAAAATACCGAGATCGGGCCAAGAACAGAACCTACTCATTGCAATGTAATTTAACTTTCCTTGATTGTTATGAAGAACAGAGTGGGTTTTGGAGAGTCAAGGGTGCCAGCTTGCTGAGGTGAGAAACTTGAAAAATTATTTGTATACTAAAAAGTATTGAATTATTTTCTGCGTCCCTTACGTACCTCAAAGAAAAACAATTCCGAGCCAAAAAATAATCAAACTAATGTTTTCACCTGTTAGTACTAAATACCCTTTGTTAGCATTAGAAACAATTTAGTAGGCATTAGGAAGCCCACTTCGGTACATGGGAATGTTGCTCAAACGATGTTTGCATTTTTAATATCTTAACGAACCGACACCTTGAGTTTAATATCAAACGGTGTTTTTATTTACAATATGACTTTGCAGCTGAGCGTTGGTGTACATACTTCCAGATACCGCCAACATTTTAAATTGTGCGTTTGGACTGCGATCGTTGGCAGTTTGTCGGGTGACTTGCACTATTCTTTCTATAATTTTAAATTTAGTTGTTTTTTAATTGATTCACGTAGTATTGTAGGCTAGCGCGTTTTGATTTTTGTTTCCATTTATTTCAAGCTATTTTACTTTAGCTACTTTAAAAAAGTTTGTCCTTTGTGTTGTGCCATAGCACACGTTTTTCTCCCACTACCTGTGCGTACCCGTGCGAGAACTCTCGCATGTTAGACCCCACACTCATCCCTATCCTTCTATTTTCATTCTAAGAGGGAAAGTAGTTAACGAAACGTGTTTATTTGTTTAAATATATAAAGGTAACCTGCAATGTACTAACACAATTACAAATAAAAATAAAAAACAATGCAATTAATGTGAAAAAAGAAATTTTCAATAAATATTTATTCAATATCATGGAGAATTTGCTTGGAACAATTCCGAACACTTACTTAAAGACATTTAAAGTAATTATTCAATATTCTTTGTCAATTAGGTTTTAGTTTTTCGTGATAGTCACAAAAATATTAGCTTTTTACTTTTGAGAAAGCTACGTGCTGACTTGAAAATTTCATTGAATGATAACGAAAATATTGGTACAGGTAAACACAAACACAGTCTTCACTCTTCACTGAATACCCACATCGCTCCACAATTAAGTACACAGCACTTATAGACCATTAAAAAACGTTAATTGAATAGTTTCACTACACGCATAAGAAAACAATCTTCATAGGTATAGGTATCAAGCAACTATAATAGTACTTCTAGTTGTTGCTGGAGAGCAAATCTTGAATTAATGATTATGCAAATAAACCTCGTCAGACTGCACAAACTACGGTGTTAACAGAAAGCGTAAATAAAGATTGTCGAATCTAAGCCTTCTAAGCGTGTCGCCACAAAAATTGCTACCAGCAGGAAGGACTGATATATTGAGGTGGCCTTGATACTATTGAAGCGAGGAAGCGAAAATTAATTGAATGGATCGGAGAATGTCCCATCATGTAGATTATGGTGTGAAAAACGTTTCTTTGAGGCCTTTGGCCTCAAAATTGTACTTTTTAAGACTCTAAAACGCTTTGTTTACGAGTTATTTGCCGATATAGATTGACATGTGACGCAGGTTGCATTTTACATGGATATTTCGATGCGTTTTTTTAAAGAAATCATCCATATTTTTAAAGTCAAAATGGAATTCGTCAAGTCTCCGTGAAATTCTCTTTCTTTAGAGCCCTCATTTATAAAGATTGGTTGCGTGTGAGAACCGGAATCCAAAGGTATACTACTGAAATAATACAGGAGATGGAAACTTATAATAATTTTTTAGTGATAAAGTTATTCTCATCACATTCCAAAATATAATTTTTATGAATTGTTTGTACATTATTCATTTACCTCATTTCGTCTACAATATTAAGTGCACTTTTTACGAAAAGAAAACAAATTCTTAGTTGAATACAAATGCACAGGTGCTCTCGAAACGATTGTTAAGTGAAATGACACGACGACTGGAATTACTTCAAAGACTACGTGATGTCCAGCATTTGCCACCACGTCGCTTTCACAAGGTGAAAACATGCATCCGCCACTCGAGGCCACAGCACTAAGGCGGTTGTCGTCGCAGCCGTGAACCCGTCTTCACGTCTTTGCGTTGGCGGTTTCTTTATTTAAGAGCATCCAACTTCGTCATGGTGCATGGTGGTGGTCGTCGGCGTTAGAGGCGAAGTTTGGCCCCCGCCTTCTCCTCTCCCCGAAACGCACCTGAGGAGAGTGACGTCTTGTGCGACCACTTGCGTCTTCTGAGTGGATTGCGGCGAGTGCGCACTCCCCCGCCGCACCACCAGCGGCCCCCCTCGCAACGACGCATCGCCCGCCCCGCCCCCTTCGCCGCTGCCCCCGCCCGGTGCGTCCGCGCCGGCCCTCGGCGGCAGGAAACCCACGCTGTTCTGGTGGACGCGTGGCCGTGCTCACCCCGTCACCTCCGTCCCTGCCACCGTTGTCTCCGACCCCCGGTGTCCGCTATTCCTTGTCCCTCCACCCTGCCTCCGGTCTCCGCTACCCCTTGTCCCGCCACCCTGCCTCTGGTCTCCTCTATCCCTTGTCCTGACACCCTGCTTCAGGACTCCGCTATCCCTTGTCCCGCCACCCTGCTTCAGGTCTCCGCTCCCCCTTGTCCTGCCACCCTGCCCCGGTCTCCGCTATCCATTGTCCCGCCACCCTGTCTCCGGTTTCCGCTATTCATTGTCCCGCCACCCTGTCTCCGGTCTCCGCTACCCCTTGTCCCGCCACCCTGCCTCTGGTCTCCTCTATCCCTTGTCCTGACACCCTGCTTCAGGACTCCGCTATCCCTTGTCCCGCCACCCTGCTTCAGGTCTCCGCTCCCCCTTGTCCTGCCACCCTGCCCCCGGTCTGCGCTATCCATTGTCCCGCCACCCTGTCTCCGGTTTCCGCTATTCATTGTCCCGCCACCCTGTCTCCGGTCTCCGCTACCCCTTGTCCCGCCACCCTGCCTCTGGTCTCCTCTATCCCTTGTCCTGACACCCTGCTTCAGGACTCCGCTATCCCTTGTCCCGCCACCCTGCTTCAGGTCTCCGCTCCCCCTTGTCCTGCCACCCTGCCCCCGGTCTCCGCTATCCAATTGTCCCGCCACCCTGTCTCCGGTTTCCGCTATTCATTGTCCCTCCACCCTGCCTCCGGTCTCCGCTACCCCTTGTCCCGCCACCCTGCCTCTGGTCTCCTCTATCCCTTGTCCTGACACCCTGCTTCAGGTCTCCGCTATCCCTTGTCCCGCCACCCTGCTTCAGGTCTCCGCTCCCCCTTGTCCTGCCACCCTGCCCCCGGTCTCCGCTATCCATTGTCCCGCCACCCTGTCTTCCGGTTTCCCGCTATTCATTGTCCCTCCACCCTGCCTCCGGTCTCCGCTACCCCTTGTCCCGCCAACCCTGCCTCTGGTCTCCTCTATCCTTGTCTGACACACTGCTTCAGGTCTCCGCTATCCCTTGTCCCGCCACCCTGCTTCAGGTCTCCGCTCCCCCTTGTCCTGCCACCCTGCCCCCGGTCTCCGCTATCCATTGTCCCGCCACCCTGTTCTCCGGTTTCCGCTATTCATTGTCCCTCCACCCTGCCTCCGGTCTCCGCTACCCCTTGTCCGCACCTGCCTCTGGTCTCCTCTATCCCCTTGTCCTGACACCTGCTTCAGGTCTCCGATATCCCTTGTCCCGCCACTCCTGCTCAGGTCTCCGCTCCCCCTTGTCCTGCCACCCTGCCCCCGGTCTGCGCATCCATTGTCCCGCCACCCTGTCTCCGTGTTTCCGCTATCCATTGTCCCGCCACCCTGTCCTCCGGTTTCCGCTATCCATTGTCCCGCCACCCTGTCTCCGGTTTCCGCTATTCATTGTCCCGCCACCCTGCCTCCGGTCTCCGCTATCACTTGTCCCGCCATCCTGCCTCCGTCAACCCTGCTCTCGGTCTCCGCTACCTCTGTTTCGCCACCCTGCCTCCGGTCAACCCTGCCCTGCAGTTTGTCTGCCCCCACCCCCCTGTCACCACATTGCTTCCTCGCCTGTTCTACTCCGCCGTCCTCTCTTCATCAACCCTGTCCCTCGCAGCATCTTGTGACCGCCATTCGTGTCCCCTCCATCTGTTTCCGCCTGTCCTCGCCGTCTTTTCCAGCCATCCTTCCTGCCACTCTCCCCCGCATCCCCAGTCCCTGCCAGCCGTTCCCGCTCACCCTTCCCTGCCAGCCGTCCCCGCCACCCATCTCTGCCAGCTGTCCCCCGTCACCCGCCCTCCATATCCCGTCCCCGCCACCCATCCCTGCCAGCTTTCCCCGCCACCCGCCCTCCATCTCCCGTCCCTGCCATCCGTCCCCGTCCCCTCCATTCGCCCCTGCCATCCATCCCTACGCCCCCCGTTCCTGAATGTCCGGTCTCCGCATCTCCCGACCCTGACAGCCGTCCCCGCCAGTGTTCCCGCAGTTTTGAGAGCATATTAGAATTAAGAAAATAGAGAATGCCCATTTTCTTTAGATGATGCGCTTTCTTTCAGCACAACTGTATTTCGCCACCTAGATTGCAATAATTTAATGTACGCCTACAATAAAAAAAAAATACTCCCACACCCCATGCCCCTATTGCAGCTCACACCGCCCGTGGACGGACACTCGGGCACTCTGCCGCGCGGGTGGCATCCCCGCAGGGGCGGCCGGCACGGGGCGGGGCGGCCCGCCGGCGGCGAAAAGCGCTCCCCCGCGGCGAAGCGAGGAAGCAACCCCCAGTGCCCGGGAGGGCGGGGCGAGACGCGAGGGCACGCAGGTGCGCTAATGAGTTAATAGCACTTAGACAGGGTCGCCACCCCGCGCGCCAGAAAATTTCGTTAATAATTCACGCATCGTAACCGGCGGCGGCGGTGGCGGCGGTGGGCGTCCCTCGCTCACACCCCCTCCACCTCCGCCCCCACCACCGTCTGTCTTTCGTTCCCCCCCACCCCACCGCTTCCCCTCTTCGACGTCGTCGTTCTCGAGGTGCGACGATCCCGCGGCGCGTTCCGGAGGAGCCAGCCAAGTTGGGCGAAACTTGCGTTGAGAAGAGGACGCGAACGCGCGCTCGCTCTCGGAGGAGCGAGAGAGAGGGAGAGATTAGAGAAAGACTGAGAGAGACAGACACAAAACGGCAGAGAGGGACAGAGAAGCACAGAGACAGAGACATAGAGAGACAGAGACATAGAGGGACATAGACACAGAGAGACAGAGACAGAAAGAGTGTCAGAGAGAGACGAGATGGAGACAGAGGCAGAGACAGAGAGTCAGAGAGATACAGACAGAGAGAGACATAGACAGAGATAGACATAGAGACAGAGACAGAGAGAGGGTCAGAGAGAGACAGATGGAAACAGAGATATAGACAGAGAGGCAGAGACAGAGACACAAAGAGAGGCAAAGGAAGAGAGAGTCAGAGGGAGACAGAGAGAGACAGAGACAAAGAGAGGGTCAGAGAGAGACAGAGATGGAGACAGAGAGAGGCAGAGACAGAAATAGACGCAGAGTCAGAGAGAGACAAAGACAGAGAGAGACATGGGAGAGAATGAGAGACAGAGATAAAGAGAGACAGAGACAAAGAGAGACAGAGGCAGAGACAGAAAGGGACAGAGTCAGAGAGAGACAGTGACAGAAAGAGACATGAGAGAGAATGAGAGACAGAGACAAAGAGAGACAGAGATAGACAGAAAGACAGAGATAGAGACAGTCAGAGAGACAGAGAGAGAGAACAGAGGAGGACAGGGGAGGACAAAAGACGCCAAACGCGCCCACGTCGTCAACGTCGCCGCTTAGAAGGCGCGTGGCACCTGCCCACTGAGGCGGACAGCGCCGCGGAAGGGCGCTTTGGGCGGTCAGCAGAGGGCCTCCGGAAGCGCTGCTCGGGAGTTGGCATTGTTGAGCGACATCGGAGTGGGAGAGGGAAGCTGAACCGGACTGCTTCGGACTGAAGTTCAGCTGAATAAAATGTCGGGATCTCTTGTAAGGATATGAAACTCTGGACACTCTGAACACACGCATCCAGTATATTTGTAGACTTTCTAACTACGTTAACTGTTCAAATCGTCAGTCAATGTTTCATTTGCAAGATGCATATATAAAGATATTATGTTAAAAAGATATCTCCGTGTAAAACAGTGCTTCAGGTCAAGAAAGATTTCGGATTCAGTTTATATATTTCGATTGGTTTCAACTGTTTTCGGATACCGTTTAATATAGAAAATACAATTTTATTTGATTGATTCATTAATTAATTCATACTTCTGGATGCGTCAACTGCTATGGTCATTAGTCACGTCAATGTAGTGCATGTTTCTTATTGCGAGAGTTGGCGGGTAACCTTCCCCGCTGTAGAGATCTGGGACCGACCTACATGTGGGTTAGCAGGATTTTCCCAACAAGGTATCTCCCACTATCGGGCACGGTCCCGGCCGGGACACGCTCGAATCTCCCCACCGGGCTCTCTACGTGTGTGTAATGCATTGCATGTAAGTGTGTTTGAATAAGGAATGAGGATAGGACAAGGAAGGGGAAGGACAGATCGCGCGCGGTCCGTGGCCCGTTTGTTAAGATACTGCTCGACACTCGACATTGATCAGAGAAACCACGGAAAACTACCGATCAGAGCCGCCGGTCGCTAGAATTATCTTCTAGACAGAGGCTGAAGCTAACGAATCCTAGGTCCTCCCGGTAAGAGACACCGCAGTGACATGATTTTATGCCCTGAGCCCGTATACGGCCATTTTGCATACTGGCAGTATGTTGAAAAAGCATCTTAATAGGTGCTTAATAGGCGCCTTAATAGGTAAAAGCGCGGTGAAGTGCTGGTTAGTGTACATACAATGCAAAAACTTGTAGTGTAGTGTAGTGCAGTGAAGTGTAGTGAACGTCATAAATGCCTTTTTTTCCATCTAATTTAGCCAATATCATATGTAGCTCATACTGATTTTTATTATCACCAACATATAATTGTTGTATATCATAGTAGAGTTGAATAATTGTTACAACACTTAATATTAGAGACACTATAGATAATATTAGAGGACAATATTAGAGATTGCATATTTTTGTACTGTAATCTTTTATTATCTTGTTATTATTATTGTAATTATTGTTAATCAACTGCCACGGGGCCATATCCAAATGCAGTCAAATAAATGTATGCATGTATATATGTGATAATACATTGACACGCACAAAAAAATCAACGCAACTGGAAACACGCCACTTGCACTTCAAAAAATAAACTCCTTCCCGAAACTATTGTGACCGTTCTGACGAAGCCCCATCGCCCCTCCTCTATGCTGAATAAATACCTGCTCGCACTCACCGCGCTCTCCCGTCCGAGGCAGGTGAGTCGCCGTCACACTCATCTCGGTCCATGTACCTCGAGAACTCGTAGAATTTCAGTGAGGCGTGCTTTTTTCTCTCTTGGCGCGCGGGGCGGGGCGGGGCGAGGGGGCGGCGCGGGCGTCGGTGCGCTGTAAACGCGGAGTACATCCATTATGAGATGACGTCACGCTTCCTTTTTTCTCGTTCTGGTTGGCGGAGCGCGCGCGAACGAACGTCTTTCAGCCGTGAGAGGAGCGGCGCGGCGGCGGCATGTGGGAAGGAGGAGGTGGGGCGGGTCGCGGGCTGGTGGAGACGTGGAAAACGGCCGACGCACTTGTTACCACTCTGCTGGCCGTCCCGTCCTCCTCCTCCCGCTTCAGTGCCTCTGACCGGGGAGGTCCTACGTTCGAATCCAGACGGGCGGCACGATTTTCGATACTAGCTAGGTCGAGTTCAGTCGCTGTCTGGAGGAGAACTCTAGCGCGGCCGCTGCTCTGACCGGTCGTTTCCGTGGTTTCTCCGATCAACACCTGGCAAATGCCGGAGCAGTACCCCAACAAACGGGACACGGTTCACGCGCGATCTTTCCTTCCTTTTCCTTGTCCTATCCTCACCCCTTACACACACACACAAACACACTAACGTGCACTACACTACCACAATGCCCCAGAGACCTGTCGGAGGGCTTAGAGCTTGTCCCGAGTGGGGCGGTGCCCCGCTGGTGGGAGATACCTGGTTAGGGAATACCCCGCTAGGCGACGGCAGTTCGGCGCCGGAGCTCCCCATCCAGCAGGGAAGATCACTGCCACCTCCCGATGAAAAATGCAAGCACTACAGTTACGGGACTAATGACCTCAGTTGACGCGCCCGGAAGCAGTAACAATCAATCACCCCCTCCCCCTTGCCTTCCCACCTCCTCTAGCCTCTTCTCCTCCGCCTTCACATCCTTCTCCACCTCACTCTTCATCTTTTCTTGCACCCAACTGTTCCTCAGCCAGCGTTCCATCCTCCCCCTGCACCAACTATTTATTCTCCTACATGCTTTCATCCACCACCACTACCTTCAATTTCTCCTACTTCTCCTTCTCCTCCACCAATTTCTCTTCCTCTTCTTTTACCTCCTTCTTGGCAATCTTATTCTACACATCCACCTCTTCCTCCTCCTCTTTGTAGAGGTCTTAGTCCTCGTCCTCCTTCTAGTCCTGATGTTTTTCCTCCTCTATCCTCTAATTCTTCTCCATCTCCACTTTTTCCCTTTCCTCCATCTTCTCCTCCAGCTCTTCCTTCTTCTTTTCCTACTTCCCCTCTTCATTTTCCTTCTTACCCTCTACCTCTACCTTCATTCTCTTCTTCCTCATTCACATCCTCAACTTGTTATTTATTCTCATCCTTCATCTCTTACACTCATCTTCCGTCTCCTCCTCATGTTCCTCCTTCAGCTCTTCCTCATTCACTTCATACACCTCTTGGTCATTCTTATCCTTCATCCCTTCCTTTTTCCTCTCCTCCACCTCCTTTTCATCCTCCTCTTCCTCCACTTCTTCCTCACTCTCATCCTGTACCTCTATCTTCTCCCTCATCTTCCTATTCTTTCTCTTCCTCCTCCACTCTTCCTCATTCCCATCCTCCACCTTTTATTTAGTCTTCCCCTTCCTTACATGCTCATTCTCTTATTTTTTCTCTTCCTTCTCCCCCTTTTTCTCGTCTTCCTCCTCCTCGAGGCCTTTCTCTTCCTCCTCATTCTCCTCCTCTTTTATCTCTATACCAATCTACCCCTCATCTCCTTCTCCACTTGCTTTTTCACCTCCTTCTCCCCATTGGACAGGGCCCGTTAGTGAGGCTCTTGGGAGACATCAACTGCAGCAGCGAACAGGGAACACTTGGAGATACGCCGATGGCAACATTAAGATTAGGGCGTGAGAGAAACAACATCAATTTTCGTCCTCAAGAGAGACACTCGAATCATATCTACACACTAATTCGCAAAACCACATTTTTTTACATTAAATGTCAATAATCAATCGACGAATTATGAATTAATTTGATGTAATAGTTATTCAATACTACGGAGTGTCTTCCATTAATAAATAATGTATGAAACTAACCATCAACAATTTCATTTAAATTATGTGTGTTCGAACGTGAGAAGGAAACTGGAATGAATTCAGGTCACCTAAGTAAAATCGATGAAGAACGCCTCGAAAACTTTGCTTCGTAAAGAAGGCGAGAAATACATTAAACTACACGAAAGGGAAGATTGAAGAAAGTGGTGTCAAGAAAAGTGAAGTGATAAATAAAAACTTGGTCCATAGAACTATGTGTAAAATACCCGCTCTTCTACTGCAAATACTATGTCAATCCAATCCAATAGAATTCAATACACTCTTAGTCAAATACCAAGCATTTTCACAAAAATCATAAAGTAAAAATCAAATTCATATCGACAAATTTAAAAGTTCAAGGAATCGTTTATCTCGCCAAGCAGACGGGAGATTTTTCCCTAGAAGTAAAAGCTGATTCAAGAAAGTGGACACATTGAGAACTAGTGGCGCTACAGAAAGGCACAGACTTTCACATACTAGTTAGTTTCCTAATTTCTTTGTTCTGGGCTAGGTTTTTGGTCTTTCGCCATTCTCTTCTCTCCAGCTGCCATATATCACCGTCCAAAGGATATTGTTTTCACATTTTTTCGGTTTCGTAATGGCAAAACCAAAATGGCTCAATTTTTTCGGCTTCGTAATGGCAAAACCAAAAAGTTACATTAAGAATATTATTGAATAGTAAAACATTTTGAGGCCGTTTTTTACAAAAATGGCGTTTAAGCGTTACTTCTATAACGTTACTACTATACAACATCTCTATACTGCGTCATTTACTTGGAAAGGTATGTAATGCTGAGGATAATCATTTCAAGATATCAACAATACACGTTTTGGTCCCCTTATACCCCAAAGTGGTTCTTTTCCAAAGACCGTCGGTCTGTCCGTCAGTCTGTGAACAACACAAGCGCCTAAACCATACTTACGATTTCTTCCAAAATGGATATTCCTCGGTCGATCTGGTTATATTCGAGGCGCCGCGATATTTGAAAAACTTTCTTTAAAATTTGGGGGTACTTTACATGACGCCCCCGGACATTTTCAAAATTTTCTCAAAACTGCTCCAAATTTTTTCTTTAAACTTTTCGTAGGATAGTGCTAAATCAGCTCTATGAGATGACATAAACGGTATACTGCTCTTATCTTTTGTTTTTTAGAAATTTACAAAAATGTATTTTTTTGACTTGTCTCTCACGTCGGTAATATTTACATTGGTGGCGATTTGTTCCCATCATTATATTTAGAGTATATGTGCTTTAAATAATGTCAAGTAAAGTTTCTCGAGAACTCAACTGTTTTCTGTGAAAACTAACTCAAAATTCTGTATTTTCAGAAACACTCAACCACCATTTTCTCAAAAAATGGCTCAAATTTGTTTCTTCAAACTTATCAAACGCATAGTGCTAATTGCACTCTTTAATATGACGTAAAGTTCATTTTGGGGTATTTTTTTTTCTTCAAAAATTCACAAATGTAGTTTTTTAAAAGATTTCTCATTCCTTTAATATGCACATTACCAGCAATTTTTAAACACTATTGTATTTGTAAGTTAAAGTGCTTAAATGACTTCTAATGAAGTGTTTCGAAACTAAAAAACTTCTGTGTAAAAGAGCTTAAAATTCCGAATTACGTATCGTTCAACGCCATCTTCTTAAAAAACTGCTCCAAATTTTTCAAACAAATAGCCATTTAGGGCGAGGATTTGCTGTTCTTTAATATTCTAAATTAAATTATTTCCTATCTACCATTACTAAACCGAAAAATTAAGAAAATGTCAAAAAATGTAGTTTGTGAGGCGGTAGATGGCAGCTGGCCCGATATGTGGCAATTCCAAATTGCTAGCCGAGCCCCCAAAAATAGAAAACTAACACGGGAAAGTTTGATGCCATTCTGTAGCACACTAGTTGAGTTTCAAATACAATTGTTCTCATAATCAAGAGAACGATTTTTATTCCGTATCAACTGATATATCCGATTCGATTGCTTTCAACTCTACCCAACCGAATTAATTTTTGTGCCGCTCTCTAAATCAAATTCTCTTCATCTACAATAAATTGACAGATGGAGATTTGGGAAACTTCAGTTCGCAGTCTGAAGCATCAGTACAGATTTCTTTACGAGTGAATTCATTACTGATGATGAGAGCAATGAATGAAGAAATTATCTTATCTCCCCTCCTGTTAGTAGCAGATGCACTCTCAGTAGTAGGACAGTCCTTACCCACCATTCTGCTCATAAGAAGGCGAAACATTGTTATTTCTATCGAAAGCACTGATTATCTAGAATAACTGAGACTCTTGTGACATTCATAATATCGTAAGTCATCGGCAAACATCCAGTGGAAAGCAATGATAAATTATCACTAGAATCACGAAGCCTAAAAACATTGAGAGGCATCAAGCTGAAAACTTCCTCTCTCGTCTGCGTGCAGGTCTGCCAGTCATTGAGTAGAGATCCCCATCATCAAACTTATATTATTATTAATATTTTGTTATTATTATTATTATTGTTTTGTTTTTTTGTTTCGATAATCGGCCATCATGAGGCCACGGAATACGTGCATCCCAGCGGGGTTCATACTTGATAATCGGGGTAGGTGCTCCTTTGCCATCCTTTGGTTGTGATCGCTACTGCACTACTGTCTAGCAATCTTGGCCATCCGATCGGCATATTATATGATTATTATTATTATTATTATTAGTCCATTACATCACGACTAAAAATGTTATGAGTCGGCTGAATATAAAATCTACTCCAGGTTGCAACCAGCTACCTAAGGAGCAGATCCGGTGACTGTCGGTGCTTCTACAATACTTTTGCGCAAAATGTGGGCTGTTCCAAATAGAGCAATTTCTTGCACTTCCCAGTCTTTTGAATTACCTGGGAGTTTAGACAAGTTCTTACACAAATTTTGCGGAACAAATCCCAGAGCTCCGATAACTATCGGGACGACCTGTGCTTTTATGCCCCACATTCGGCTGATCTCGATTTCCAAACTCTTGTATTTAAGACGTTTCTCTGCCTCCTTGGTAACGACGTTTTGATCGCAAGGTATAGCAACATCGACAAGTAAACACGATTTTTTCTCCAAATTCCGGATGACTATATCCGGTTTGTTTGCCGCTATCGTGCGATCAGTTTGAATTTGTTGCTCGTACAATATCGTACACAATCCAACAGACGTCACCGGTTTCGGTGAGTGTTCGTACCACTTGGGGCATGTGTTTGGAACTTCGAGGGCGGTACAGATCTGTCAGTGGAGGTAGCTACACACCCTGTCATGTCTTTTCAGGTATTCGATCTTTGCTAGGACTATTATTATAATTATTATTATTATATTATTATTATTATTATTATTATTATTATTTTTCCATTTCATCACGACTAAGGATCTTATGAGTCGGCTGAATATAAATCTACTCCAGGTTGCAACCAGCTACCTAAGGAGCAGATCCAGTGACTATCAGTGCCTCTACAATACTTTACGCAAAATGTGTTATTATGTATTATTATTATTATTATTATTATTATTATTTTATTATTACTATTTCGCGTATGGCTGCTGCGCCCAGGGCCCGGGGATCAGAATAACAGACACATTATGCCAGAAACCGGATGATCCTTCGCCGCAGAAGCACGACCACAGCACCGCTCACTACGCAATCCGGAACCGCCGGGGCGTCGGGCGCCGGCGCCGCTGCTGTCGACAGAGACATCTGCCGGCCGGATCTCCCAATTAATGAAAGCCAGCAACGCTGCGCGCAGTTGTCATTAGCAACGCGTAAATAAGAACCAATTTTCTCTGTAAACACGCTCCGGATAGCTTAATGTGGAATTAAGTATGTAAATTATAATAATTTACCCCCAGAAATTATGGTAAACTCGCGTCTAATACAGGGCCTGTTCTGGCTACAAATGAGTACGATTTCATCAGCGAACGCAGGACCGGAAACGACGCGCCGTGACTAGCGATAAAAAAAAAGTATTTCTTAAATTCGGTGAGTGTGTGGATGCTTGCTCGTTGCGGTAATTGAAATTAAAATTGGGGGGAGGGGGGCGGAGAGGATGTCGGTCAGAAACCCGCGTCGCGGCGTTCGACTGTTCGTCTGCAAGGACTCGCCCAGACGAATGTACTCCTTCCGATTCGTGTTTTCTATTTATTTATTTACATCAAAAACAGTTAAAAACTGTGTGTGACGAGCTATGGGGAGAAGTGAATTTTGTGCACATGTTTCATACTTCTGTGATCTCTATCCTAAACCATATTCTCGTCGAATTTTGAATACAGAAAAAAGACGTTTTTTTTCAAGTTTTGTTGACAAAATATTCGCTCCTATATAATAAAATATATTTTCAAAGTAAATTAGCTATAAATTCCTGCCCTGAACCCTCTTGTACTGGAGAGATGGCTCAGTGCGTCAGCAATCTGAAATACACCATGTTTGTTTCTTTCACGCTGCTCTCTGATTGGTCTTCGGTAGAATTCCGACGTAAACTTAACGTAAAACGCTTGGTGCTTCTAAACTTTTTTAAGTCAAGGATTTACGTCTACGGTTATTTTAAGGGCATTGTGTGTACCGGGAGAGTGGCTCAGTGCATCAACTGATGCCAATGCTGTCCCTCTGACCGCGAGGTCCTATGTTAGTCCCCGACGGCGGCAGGATTTTCGACACTAGCTACCCAGATAGGTCGAAATCACTCGCTGTCTGAAGGAGAATTCTAGCGGCTGCTCTCATCGGTAGTTTTAGTGATTTCTTCGATCAACACCAGGCGAATGCCGCAGCAGTACACTAACAAACGGGCCATGGACCGCGCGCGATCTTTCTTCCTCTTCCTTTTCCCATCCTCACCCTTACACACTCACTTACACTAACATGCACTGCACTACCACACATGCCGGGAGACCGGTCGGGAGCTTAGAGCTTGTCCCGGCTGGGGCGGTGTCTCCGCTGGTGAGAGATACCTGGTTGAGAGGAAACCCCGCTAGTCGACGGTAGGTCAGCGCCGGATCTCGCCATTAAGGGGGAAAAGGTCACCGCCACCTCATGAGGAAAAACACGCACGTCACTTACGGGACTAATGACCTCTTCGTTGACGCGCCCGGAATCACGAACAGTCAATCAAATCAACCAACCGACTCGTGCACCTACTTTACGAGGCATAGATAAAAGTTTTTGATATGCACAATAGTAATGGTAAAGTGACATATTATTTTGCTAGTAAGAAAGGTTGATGAGGACGATGGCCGAGTAGCGCTATCATACGGGATTTTATTACTTTTACCACGTGTGCCGTACATTATTTCTTAGACAACCTTACTTTCATTTTAATTAATTCACATAGTGATATACTAAGGTAGCTGATGCGGTCAAACAAAGGTTTATTTTGTTGATTTGTTTTTTTACCTTCACAGATTTCCAGAACACCTGAGCATTGACTCCCTTTTAGCACTAGTGCTAAAGATTTGACTTTAGTACACTGTGCATGCCCTGAAAGAACAGCTTTTTTTAGTAGATATCTAAAAAACATTTTAAAGTAATGGTACTTCATTCCGTCATATTCTTCTTCCACTTCTTCTCCTTCTATTCTTCCTCCTCTTCCTTTTCTCCTTTTTCTTGCCCTCCTCCTCATCCTTCTTCTTCTCTTCTTCTTGTACGGTTTCTATCCCTTAAAATGTGCCGTTTTCTATCCCCACATTTCTCTGTCCACACATTCACCTTCACTCAATCCCTTCTCTTCCATCATTTATTGTAAATAAACCTTCCGAGTTAAAACATATCTGTGTTCTACATATTCTTTCGGGTACTATGTAATTTACAATTTGGTTTGGCCATTTCTCACCCTGCATCCGCTGCACAAATCCGTGCAATTGAAGAGCTTATTTTATAATTCTCGGTTATGGTTGATGAACCTCAGCTCCTTCTCGTACTGCAATAGTACTGAAAAATCCGCATCATCTCACTCATAGTTGTAACTCTGCAATAATCCTCAAATAAACCCTTGCTTGCAAAAATCGAGTTTGTTATGAAGGTAATGGAATCAGAAACATGTAATCTACATAAAATACGGTATTACCATTTTCGCGAGCATTTGTATTAGAAAAATACAGAATGCCCAATTTCTTTAGTACTACTTCTAGTAGGTTACTTCTAGTAGTAGGCTACTACTAGTAGGTTTCTTTGAGTACTACTGTATTTTATAAAGTTACTGTAATTTTAAGTTGCGCAACCAGAATGGAGGCTACAGTTGTAGTGTCCAGCCACCGTAAAAGTTTCACTTCGAATATTGGTTTAGTGGTGATCATTTTAATTCACTTCGACTGTCGTCGAAAGGACGCCCATATTTTATTTTATTTTATTTTATTTTATTTTGCATGATTCACACAAGTTTATTTTGGTTGATTAATGGAAAATAATATCTTGATTTATGATTTTTAAATATTGTTCTTGATTATTAAACTGCTTACTAATATTAAAATTCATGAACCAAGACACTTTTCTTGAATATTCAGGGAACTAATTAATATTAGAATTAAGCTTCTCTGTTAATAAATCAAAAAATATAAGTGGTGTTTTAATTAGTAATTAAATCAACTGTAAATTCAAAGGTGAATTAATTATTCAGCTACATAACTCGTTTCAGTGACATTTTAAAATTAATCGGCTATTAACGAATAGCTATAAAACTTTTAAGAGAAACATATACGTGATGGTCACATAATGTATGCAAATCTGATATGAGAAACACAAAAATTTGTATAATAAGTGATTTAAATGAAATCATATGATCCATGATAACGAGCGTGCACCTAATACAGTTTATTTATGTAAATATGATAATAAATCCACGAAACAAGACAGATTATTCGTTTCAATATCAAATCCGTACTAATAAATCGAAGATTACTTCGACGATATAAAATTTTGATCGTTTCCTTTGCATCTAATCTTATTAATCTCGTTATCGTTACTCAGACTTCAAATCAGGTAGTGTATCTTCAGGATTATATTGCAGATTGCAACTGTGGTTTCAGGGGGCTGAAGAGGCCAAAGACTTGATGGAGAAGATTCCCACGCCAGAAAATGAATAAATAGTTTAGAAAAAATCTAGTAGCTTAGAATGTAGTCGTCTTTTGACGGCAGGTTTTTTCCCCCTTCAGGGGTTTTTTTCCTCAGGCCGTACCTGATGGTCTCCTTTCCGCGGCTTTGATGCGAAGAAGAGACCATTAGGGGTGAATGCCAGAATTCGAAAGGTTAGAATGCGGTAGGATGTAGGTATTGTAATGGCTTAAAGGCCTTCAGCCTAGCCACATAGTTATAAAAAGTATTGAAATTATATATAAATGTATTGTAATTACCTATTCAATAAAAAAGAAAAAAAAGATTACATCTATGAGCAAGGTGATGCGGTTTTTTACCACTCCTTTACAATACTCCTCCTACGAAGCAAGTGCGCGAAAATAAAAGCGAGGTGTTGGCGGGCGGCGGAGGCGGGAGCTGCCCCGCCTCCGCGACAGAGCGCGCGCCCGCCGCCGGCGCCGGCGCCACCGCAGCGCAGGTGGATCGCCGTTGGGGGAGGGGGAGGGGGCGGCGCTGGCGCGCGGGTTCGGAGCCTCGGCGGCAGATCGCGTCCGAGGTGGGCGCTTCGACACGCCCGCCCGCCCCAGACTCCCTAAATAATTCGGCTGAGCGATCGTTGCAAACCTCTTCTTATTTCTTTAATTTAAAAGTAAATACTAAAATAAATAGAAGAGAACAAGTAGTCTTTTTTTCTGGCGAAGAAAAGCTGAAGATATAAGAAATCGGCTTACTATAATAAAAGAAGCCGATGAAAATCTATGAGTGCCGGAGAGCTGATAGAAAAATAAGAATGATAATGATAATAATAATAATAATAATATAATAATAATAATAATAATAATAATAATAATAATAATAGAATGAAGCCAGAATCGGAAGCAGTTCTAGTAGCTGCTCAAGATCAGGCGTTGAGAACACGACATTATGATAAAGCGGTTCTCAAAATTTCCCAAGATGACAAATGCCGAATTTGCCAGGAGCAAGTAGAAACCATTGATCATATTGTCTCAGCTTGTCCAATTCTAGCAAAGACCGAATACTTGAAAAGACACGACAGGGTGTGTAGTTACCTCCACTGGCAGATCTGTACCGCCCTCGAAGTTCCAAACACATGCCCCAAGTGGTATGAACACTCGCCAAAACCGGTGACGTCTGTTGGATTGTGTACGATATTGTACGACCAACAGATTCAAACTGATCGCACGATAGCGGCAAACAAACCGGATATAGTCATCGGGTACCGGGATTTGTAGAACAAATCGTGTTTACTTGTCGGTGTTGCTGTACCTTGCGATCAAAATGTCGTTACCAAGGAGGCAGAGAAACGTCTTAAATACAAGAGTTTGGAAATCGAGATCAGCCGAATGTGGGGCGTAAAAGCAGAGGTCGTCCCGATAGTTATCGGAGCTCTGGGATTTGTTCCGCAAAATTTGAGTAAGAACTTGTCTAAACTCCCAGGTAATTCAAAGGACTGGGAAGTGCAAGAAATAGCTTTATTTGGAACAGCCCACATTTTGCGCAAAGTATTGTAGAGGCACCGATAGTCCCTAGATCTACTCCTTAGGAAGCTGGTTGCAACCTGGAGTAGATTTTATATTCAGTCGACTCATAAGATCTTTAGTCGTGATGTAATGGAATAATAATAATAATTTTCAATTGTAACTACTCTCAATTCAGTTAGTCGAAGGAGCTATGGTAAATGAAAAATGAACTTTTTGAGAAGACCTTATTCTAGAAGACAAGAGCAATTGTCTTCTAGAAGACAAGAGCACAGGTATCTTAGATATTACATTTATCCTCTTATTTATTACTCAATGAATATTAAGTGTTCGTGAATTCGGCTGCTATAAATAAAACAAACTTCAAAGTATAAAAAATGATTTTTTTTAAATATAATGCTTTGTTTAAAATAACAAAATGATGGTCAATAGTTGAAACCTACCAAGGATTTAAAATAAATACTACGCACGTTCTTTTTTTATGAATTTAGTCCTTTATATTTCAATTATTTGTTTTGAATACCTTTCACTTTTTTCTTGATCGTCAATATTCTTCAACGTTTTCAAAATTTACAGGCAAAACAGACACAATAAGAAAAGAAACATATTACGTCACACGTCATTGTAACGTAAAAAAATATTATTATGTTGCTCATCATATTGGATCTTGTCATAGACCAACAGAAAAATATTTAAGAGAAAATAAAAAAAAAGGACTCACGCTGTCCTCAAAGTGCAGCAATTGCGTTTGTTGCCGGCTTTTGTGTCTTGATAGCCCTTTGCGCGATCGTCATGAATTGCTTCCTTCCGGCCAGCCGCCAGCACTCGTCTTCCGTAGAAGAACAAGGTTATCACGTCTGCATCAGCGGTCGTGGAAGCAAAACAATTCTTCCTACTTCCACGAAATGCACTCCTCCACCACCGTGTGTCTACCCTTCGCTAGACCACCCACGACTGGTGTCTGCACACTCGGGGGCGGAGAAAAGGGTGCAACGAAGATGATGTACTACACAAAACATGGAAACCAGAACTTCCGGGTTGTGACATTTAATACCTAACTTTTAGGTACAAAATGTACTAAAAATCGATGAAACAGTTCTTTTAATCGATGAAATAATATTAATCCCTTCCAAACTAATATAATCAGAAGAATTTTGAGAGTAAAGTGACTAAGGAATAAATCGGGGATTTATTGAGAATTTCCAAAGCACAAGTAGTATTTAATAGGACTATTCCACGAATGAAATTATGTCCAACAGAGTCCCAAAATGCGCCAAATATTGAAAATAACTGAAAGCTATTTTAAAATCAAAGAGGTTATGCTACAGTGCTTAAGCCATTTATTGGACATCGACATATCCATCGATTTATACAGCCTCCTACTATAGATGAGACACAGTTTATGATTGGCCATTAGGAAGAAGCGGTAAGAAAACTCGGATAGAAAAAGCGATAAACGTTTTGAGATACACCGACCTAATTGAGGCTTTTTATATGTACAGTTAAACACTATTGGTTTTAATTTCACAAGTGGAGTAGTCGCCTTAGTATAATACGCTTGACAGATATCTTTTAGGCACATGTGCATTAATTTTCAATGATCACTAAGCTAGACATAGAATGATGAGAAATTCATTTGAAAAACATTATATAATGAAAAGTACGATATTTAACGACTAAAATAACCCAACATTTACGAACAAAAGGAAAATAAATAGATAGCCGTAAAAAGGAAGCCTAAATTACATAACAAAACAGGGAAACATAAATGTCATCAGAAAAGAACCGAAAAGAATGTGTACAAACGCACATGTACATGCAAACACACTTTTCAAGAACACAGTTGGGGCTAAAAGGCCTGGAAACCTAATAAGCAAAAAGAAACGAACTAAAAGTAAAAGTAGGCTTTTCCCTTACAGAACTATACAGATGACCCAATGATTGCATCTATTTCCCAAGTTCTATTTTGGATTAACCCACGGACACAGGTAACCGTCATCAGTCATCGGTAAAGAAAACGTTTTCATACTGTAGGTTGAATCAGATTACGAGTACCATGATTGTGATTATTATCCATTTGTCAATTTGACTTATAGGGGAGCAGATCGATGTCTATTTGTCAATAACACAGTTGACACGGACCATTATTTCACATCCACACGTCATTTCACAAAGAGTGAAAGGAAAAAGGCTCTAACCTACTAAAGTCGCCGATTGTGACGGGTTATCGACAACGATAGCTCAAGGGCAGCAAGAGTTCCGAAGCAGCATCGTTGGGCAGGAAGTGCTTAAGTTAGTGTCCCGACTGTGGTGGAGTTTTCGACTTTTTTACAAAGCAGGGTCGAATTCAACCATTAGTTGGGAGGATAATTCTATATCTGATCGGAACTTCTTCAATAAACACTATGAGAATACAGGATTAGTGCCCTAATAAAAGGGCCACAGACAGTGCGCTATCTTTGTTAGTTCACACACATTCACGCCAAGTATACACACTCTTACAAACACTATAATACCACACACATTGGGCGACCAGTGGGGAACTTGCACATTGACACAGTAAGAGCGTATACAACACTTGCGGATATACTTAGGAAAAAAACCCGCAAGCCAACGTTAGGAGCCACGTTGCAACTCACGTTCCAGAAGACAAACACAGCCACTTCGCGTGATATACAGTAGTGCTCAAAGAAACAGCATCCCCTAAAGAAAATTGGCATTCTGTATTTTCCTAATCCAATATGCTCACAAAAATTGGTAATCATATAGATTATATGATGTTTCTGAAACCATTACCTTCATAACTCACTTGATTTTTGCAAATCAAATAGTGTATTTTCAGGTTTATATTGCAGATTACAACTGTGAGCGAACTGATGTGGTTTTTTTGAGCACTACTGTAGCACGCAAAATACTTACGGGAATGAAGAATTAACTAGCGCGCCAAAAATCAATAAAAAGTCATACACCCTCGACATCCATAGGTCTCATTCACGATTTTATATCGCCGACTACCCCAAAGAACAGGCGAATCCGGGAGGAACTTGTGGGAGCCATGGCCTCCCTAAAAGGCCTAGAGTTTTCGTTTACCTTCCTTTATTTGGAAAAATTGATTTAAATATTTACGTTCTAATAATGTAATTATTTAAACAATAAGACTGTATAGAATAATATCTAAAAGGTAAATGAATCCCCTCTGCATTGCACACAGGCCGAAGTGGCCCACAGGGGAGGTGAAGGTATGGCTCCACCTTTTCGTCGCCGTCCGCATAAGGAGGAGGTTGTGTGGCGAGCACAACGCTCCGGCCGCCTTTACCCCCCAGGAAAAATCCTGGCACTCACTTGGAAAGGAGGCCGAGTCGACTCCAGACCCACCCTGAAGGGAAAGCACTAGATAAAAATCCCAGCCTACGCCGGGACTAGAAGCTGCGACCTTCAGGTGAGGAAGTCAGTGCATACCACTGAGCCACCGCGGCTCCCTTAGAATCATATCTATAGTTTGTAAATAATATACAATATAATAACAAATATGTTTATAATTTAACACAAATTGACGATGCTCCCCCCCCCCCGAAATGATTGACTGGATCCGTCCCTGTCCACAGCTGACGGCGCCCCAGCCGCCGACGATCTACCGGACGGCCTCCCCCTCCCTGCGGATGCCGCACGCGTGCGCTGGGCCGGGCCGGGCGGTGGGCGGTGGTCGTAAAGCATCGCCTGCGGGCGGCGCAGCGGCGGACGCCGCCACCACCACCGCCTTCGCCTCCGCCACCGCCTCCGTCGCCGCCTCCGCCGCCGCCACCGCCGCCACCGCCGCCATCGCCGCCACCTCCGCCTCCGCCGCCTCCGCCGCCGCCTCCGCCGCCTCCGCCACCGCCTCCGCCGCTTCCCCCTCCTCCGCCTCCTCCGCCGTCATCGACGCCACCGCCGCCGCCTCCGCCGCCATCTCCGCCGCCTCCTCCTCCGCCTCCTCCTCCGCCTCCTCCTCCTCCTCCTCCTCCGCCACAGCTACCACCACAGCCACCGCCACCGTCACCACCGCCGCCACCGCCCCCGCCACCGCCGCCATCGCCGCCGCCGCCACCACCGCCGCCACCGCCGCCACCGCCGCCTCCGCCGCCGGCTCCGCCGCCACAGCCCCCGCCACCGTCACCATCGCCACCACCGCCGCCGCCTCCACCACCACCTCCGCCTCCGCCGCCGCGCCGTAAATCTGCCGATCGCTGCGCCCATTAAAAGGGACACGCAGCTACCTCGGCGGCGCGGCGCGGCGCAGGTGGGACGGGCGCCGACAAACAGGCGCTCGCTGTAGCCGCTGACCCGGCGCGCCTCCGGGCGGCCCCACCCGACACGGCCCCTTTGAGCGCCGCTTCCGGAGGCCGGCGCGGCGGCGCGCGCGCCTGCATTGGGGCGATGGAAATCGGAACGAGATTCGACGTTGGGGTGGGACATGACGAGGGACCCACCGGGCACTACCGACTGCGATCGGGGGCGGAGCCAAGATATGAAAATGTTATACAAATATTTCAATACCTCTCCTGATTGACACACTAAAACAATTAAAATATCTTAAGAATTGAAATAAATTTCGAACGAAAAATCAAACACGTGTCAGCGGTTCGAAGAAAAAAAAAAGCAAAACGCAAAATTATGCGTTCGAAATAAAAATCCCACGTAAATCTGCCGTTAGAAATGAATATGGACATTAAAATGGACATGGAGCTACCTCAACGGCGCGGCGCGGAAATCGGAACAAGTTTCGATGTTGGGGCGGGACATGACGAGGGACCCACCGGGCACTAGCGACTGCGATCGGGGGCGGAGCCAAGATAAACAAAAGGTCTACAAATGTTTCAATACTGCGTCCACTTCACACTACACTAACACAATTAAAATATTTTAAGAATTGAAATAAGTTTCGAACGAAAAAATCAAACACGTGTCAGCGGTTCGAAGAAAAAAAGTGAAACGCAAATCATCCGTTCGAAATAAAAATCGAACGTAAATATGCCGTTCGAAATGAAAATGAACGTAAATCTGCCGTACGAAACAAAAATTAAATCTAAATCTGCCCATTAAAATGGACACGGAGCTACCTCAACGGCGCGGCGCGAAAACGGGAACAAGTTTCAATGTTGGGGTGGACATGGCGAGGGACCAACCGGGCACTGCCGACTGCGATCGGGAGCGGATCCAAGAGAAGCAAAAGGGCTACAAATGTTTCAATACTGTATCCACTTGACACTACATTTACACAATTAAAATATTTTGAGAATTGAAATAAGTTTCGAACGAAAATATCGAACACAAATCTACTGTTCGAAATAAAAGTCCAGAGTTAATCTTCCGTTGAAAACAAGAATGGAACCTAAATCTGCCGCTCTAATAAAATTGTACGTAAATATGCCGATCGAAATAGAAATGGTACGTACGAGTAATTCTGCTGATCGAAATAAAAATCGAACATAAATAAGCTGCTCCAAATAAAAATTGATCCCAAACCTATCGCCGCGCCTATGGAATGGGCCATCTTAGCAACACAGCGCTCAGGTGTCCCCTGTATTTTGAATTTGGCGGGTAAATGCAAGACAACGTTTATTGGTTCGTAGGCGGCGACATGCGCAGCGCGACATTATGTTACCCTACAAGGGACGCGACATTAAAGTCAAGCTTTTCAAAGCATTGATATATTACAGACAATATTTTTTAACATCGATATATGAAGCTCGAAGATTTTATGTTTTCGATGTTTTCTTTGTGAATTAAAAATTCCCATCTTATAAAAGTTACATTGTAAAATAATGACTGATGTTTGACAGTTCAAACAGCTTGTGTGTTCGAACTAAACGAACGCAGATTGTACACATCGTTGAACAGGCTTGCCCGAAATGACCCTCATACCCTAGTATATCCTTTGTCTTTCCTAGTATTTTGCAAAGCGAGATGCGTTTTTTAACGTTGTTTTCACCTTAATTATTATTTCAATTTCAATTATTATTTATATCAAATTTAATTAAAATTATATACACGAGCACTCTCAAATTGTATTTTGTTTCACACGAATTTAATGTTAGAGGTTTTAACTAGTCAGCTCTTAAACATCAATGTTTATAACCATTAATGTTTTTTTAGTCAAAATCTTAACTTACTTGTTTTAATTTTGAAAATCGATAGTGGTAACATGTATGTTTTGTTATCGTCGTCGCATCATTTTTCTGCGATTTAAAGCGAGTGGCTTCTGACGTTCGATCAGCTGGAACGCTGTTATCCAATCTGTAGTTTCAGAAGCAAAAATTAAGTCGTATCTAAGCTGTCGATTGAATAACCGTGCATCAGATATCACTCTGTTTAAACCAAAGTATAGTAGTGCTCGAAAAACAGCATCATCTCGCTCACAGTTGTAATCCGCAACATAATTCTGAAGATTCACCACTTGGTTTGCAAAAATCGAGTGAGTTATGAAGGTAATGGTATCAGAAACATCATTATAATCTACATAAAATAAATGATTACCAATTTTGAAGCGCATATTGGTTTAGGAAAATACATAATGCCCATTTTCTTTAAGTGATGCGGTTTCTTTGAGCAGTACTGTATTTACCCTACGCGGGGGCTACCTATCGCACTTCCCGGCGACTTCTACAAGGCGTCCCCGACCGGTTGCTCTCGTGCCCTCGCCCGTCGCCCTCTCCCTCTCCCTCGCCGGTGTCTTTCAACGGCTCGAAGGCGACCCTCCCCTTGTGAATGTCTTCCTCCCAGATTTTGTATTTTTTTGCCCTCCCTTCGCCATAGATACACACACAAACACACCTTTCGTGGTCAATCCGCGGCAGCATTCAGGATTGTTGGACTACTTAGAAAAGACCGCCCCTTGGAAAGATCCAGGGAGTATCTTGGAGTATCCAGGGAGACATAACCTATACATCGGCATACCTAACTTAAACGAAATTGTTATTTTTTTATTTTTCTTAACCCTGAGTAAAGTTTCGTTACGACACTGTCTTGGTAAAATTTTCTTTTAATTTCTTTATTTTCATTCACCCATCACATAACCTATTCGAGTGAAGAGATAAAATATCACGCAAAGTAACTGAGCGATGAAAGTTTTATAGAAGATAGCTTTGCTATTCTACTAATAATTTAAAAGCACAGGGAGGATGATATAGAATTTTATATTATTCATTTATTGCGTAAGGAGAGTTTGGAATTATAGGGTTTTGGTAACAGGTTCTAAAATCATTTACTCGCTGAAATTATATACTCTTTCAAATTGAGAAATTATGAGATATGGATTAATGAAATGTCGGTTTGCCCTTGCCTTTCAAGCACACACACACACACACACACACACACACACACACACACACACACACACACACGATGAAAATGTCTAGGGAGAACCAAAGAAGAGTTCTCAACACAAAATTCAGCAACACCCCAAAATGTCTTTTAAAAATGACAGGCAGTAATTTTCACCTTCATCTTTGTCATTCCTGATACTTTAACACTAGCTTTCTTTTATACTTTATTCTCAGTCCCAAGAAGTTTGTCCTCTCTACATCTTTGACCTGAAAACACAATTGTCGAAGTCCCTTCATTATCTGCCTCTCTCTCATTCATTCTCATTCACGCACAGTTTCTCCCTTTCTCCACTATCTCACCCTTTCTGTTTCTATTTTCCTATCTCATTCATTTTGCCTAACTTCACAATTTTCCTCATCCATTCCTCGACTTCCTCTTCCTTTTCCTTTCGGAACCTTCACTTCCTCGGGCCACGCTCAGCGCCTTGGGGCACGCCTGCCCTCGCGGCCGCGGGGAGATCCCGTAAATCTGAGCACCTGACTGGCGACAGCCTCTCGTCCACCTGCCGCGCCCCTCTGCCCCGAGCCCTCCGCCGCCCCTCCGAGAGGGCATTCCGGGAGGGCGTCAACCCCGAGCCCGCCTCCTAGGGGCGCCGCCCTCCCTGGCCCTTCGCGAGGCAGAGAAGGGTGCGGCGGAGGCGACGCCCGGCCCGGCCCGGCCCGGCCCGCACACCCCGGCCCATGAAGGAGCTACGTAAAGTTAGAATCGCAAAGTTGTCAGAAAAATTTGAAATTGATCTCCAAATTTGTGGCTTTTTTGTCTCTAATTTGTTACGCAAAAAAAAAATTGTCGCTCTTCATTTGACACTGCTATTACGAATGCTGCTAACGTGATATCAAGTTAGCAGCATTTGTTACAGCAGTGTCAAATGAGTGACAATTTTTTTTGCGTAACAATTTAGCGACAAAAAATGACAAATTTGGAGATTAATTTCAATTTTTTTGCCAACTTTGCGTTTCTAACTTTACGGAGCTCCACGAAGGGGTGGTGGGGCGGGTTGCTCTCAAGAAGCAGGGGAAATTCCGATTTGTGTGTATGCATGTATGTGCGACCATGGAGGGAGAGGGGGAAAAGGCATACGAAAAAATTGGAGAAGTCGAAGAAAGGAGAGAGACGAGGAAAGAAAAAAAGAGGGAAAGGAATGAAAATGAAGTGGGATGGGAGAAAACGAATAGAAATAATGTATGAACTATAATACGAGAGAAAGAAAGAAAGGAAGAGTGAGGGAGAGAGAGAGAGAGTGAGTGTGTGTGTGAACGAGAGAGAGGTGGAAAGTGTGTGATGCAAAGGAGAATACGGAAAATGACAGATATGGGCAGAAGAAGCCAGCAAAAGTGAAACGGGATTAATAGAAACTGTACCAAATGTTTTTTGCATACAAAATTGACAATGTGGCATGTTAGAAACAGGCGTACATTCTTTCCAAAATCATAATTTCTTCATAGGGCTTAATTATCCACGGGTTTACAGATCGAATATTCACTACCGAGTGAAATGTCACCCCACATTTTTTCAACGTTAATAAAACGAAGAAGAAACAAAAATACAAATTATTTTCAGTGTTCGCCAGAGCGGAACGTTTCTTCTGCGGATACACATCGCGACACATCAATGCCACTGCTGATTAATCACATTAAAAATATTGCAACTAAATTCTTTGAAAACGCAGCTGATTCGAAAAACATTCTCATCTCCCGGGTCGCTTCATACGAACCCGATAAACGGGCGAAGTATAAGCGACCCAAGCACTTGCTGGAGTAAGAAACCTGAAACAGCGCAATGAGAATTGAAACATAAACATTATATTTCTGCACACGCAATGCGTGCGGCAGTTGGCTAAACTCATTCTGACCCCCTGTTTTTATTATGTTTCAGGATTGGCCATAGATGCTCGTAAGGGTAGGAATGGTCCCACCGCAGTGGTGTGAAAGTGCATTGCACTTCTCGTGCATTCATAAAACTGCAATTTTTTTTTATTCAACGAATATTTACAATCTATTTCATAAGAGAAATAGTGAGTAAACATTATGAATATGAACAATAACAAATGAAATGAAAGTCACCTATTGGTACTTTTCATGGGAACCTTTTTAAATCTATAATAAAAAGGTCATTTAAAATATTATTAAATTATAAAGGGTTACGAAGATTAATAATACACGAAAATGTTAGAGCAAAATAAGATAATATGTTCAGATAAATGTTAATTATTAAAATGGAGGGGGAGATGAATAGTGGAATTCTGTTCAACTCAAGATATTTCTTGCCTATTGTCAAATATGTTAAGAGCTAGATAATTCTGATGCATTTTCCAGACGTTGGTGATATTTTGAACTTATTTCTTGTATCTTTTCTTGTACTGTTGCTACATTGAGTCCTCGGTGTAGTGCAGTGTTTGTTACTAACCAGGGTAAACTACTGCACAAATGTAGCGAGAGAACGTTTCTCCGATGCTCTTCTGTTCCGAAGACGCGGCCGACGGAAGTGTGTGGCGAAGTGCGAGGCAGGTGCCAGGTAGACAGCCACCCTCATCAGCCCCGCCATCCGCCCTTCACCTCGGGGGGACGCTGCCCTTCAAAGGGCTCCCTCGGCGGTGGCGAGGGCGGTGGCGAGGGCGGTGGCGAGGGCGGTGGCGAGGGCGGTGGCGAGGGCGGTGGCGAGGGCGGTGGCGAGGGCGGTGGCGAGGGCGGTGGCGAGGGCGGTGGCGAGGGCGGTGGCGAGGGCGGTGGCGAGGGCGATGGCGAGGGCGGTGGCGAGGGCGGTGGCGAGGGCGGTGGCGAGGGTGGTGGCGAGGGTGTGGGGTGGCGAGGGCGGTGGCGAAGGCGGTACCAATGGTGGTGACGATGGAGGAGCAGACGAAAGATATGTGGACGGTAACAAAAATGAATGCTGAATGGTGGCTGAATGTGAAGTGGCTGAATGAAAATAAAATAAAGAAAATTTACCAAATCAGTTCCATAATAAAATTGTCCTTAAATTTAAGAAAAATAATTGAAAAATTCGTTTATTTTAGTAACGCCGAAAGTGCTACTTTGATAACTAGTAAATTAAATGTAAGCTAAAATTAAGTTAGTTTTAGTTAATTTTAGTTAGTAGTTAAGAATATCCCTCCTCTGAGCTGCTTAAGTAACGAAGGCAGCAGCATACTGTATACCCGTTAAGATAAAGAAATCCCGCCTTCTCAGGAGTACTGTGGAAGGAAAATATATTTTAATGTGGATATGGTGTGGATATGTAGTGTGGATGTAATGATAATGTGATGTGGATGTGGTGTGAGTACAGTGTGGATGTGGCGTGGATGTGATGCGGATGCAGTGCGAATGTAGTGCAAATGTGTTGAGGATGTGGTGTGGGTGTAGTGTGGATGTGGGGTGATGTGATGTGGATGTGGGGTGGACGTGTTGTGGATGTGAGGTAAATGTGGTGGTTGGGAGCTGAATGTTGGCGATGTGAGGTTGCATGTGATGTGGATGTGGTGTGAATACGGTGTGGATGTGGCGCGGATGTGATGCGGATATGATGCCAATGTAGTTCAATGCAGTTGCAATTGTGTTGAGGATGTGGTGTGGGTGTAGTGTGTCTGTGCTGCGAATGAGACACGTGGATGTACTGTGCAGCGACGACGCTACTACTCCAGCGTTGCCACCCCCCTCACACCCTCCTCTTTCGACAGCTCCGAAAAGTTAGAATCTCAGTACCGTAGAGTTAGAATGGTTTTCCTGACATTGCGGTGCAAAACCGCGTTTTCAGGAAATTACATTTCTAGTTTTGTTTAAAGAGCAACAAAATTTGTTTAATGGTAAGTTTTGAGCGACAAATTCCCAAGGATTTAATTTTTTTATTTATCTTTGCAGTTTCTTGGTTTATTGTTTTTGCGATTCTAACTTGATATCAAGTTAGCAACATTTGTATAGCAGTGTCAGATGAAGTGCGACAAATGTTTTTTGCATAACAAATTAGCGACAAAATATCGACAAAACCATCATCATCATCAACGGCAACGATTAGACTTGTCAGTCGGTTCCGACTCCTAAAAACTGTTCACTCCATCTTCTCCAGTGGTCTTCCCACATTTCTTCTTTCCTTCGGCTTATAGTTCAAGGCAACTTTGACTATCCTTTCTTCAGGCATTCTTAATACACCGATTTTTCCATTTTTCTCATTTCCAAATTTATCGATATAGAGAAATATCGACAAATTCGGAAATTAATTTCAAAATTTTTTTTGACAACGTTGCGATTCTACCTCTACGGAGCTCCTTCCGCCACCGCGTGCTAACGCGCGGGGCGAAAGGCAGGCCGCGTGCGAGCGTGTGGGCGTGTGTGCATAAAGAACGCCGCTGCTAGTCTCAGGGCAATTACTCGCCTCGCTTCCGAGCCGCCGCCAAAAGGGAGAGAAAAAAAAGTCCGCCAACTTTGTGAACTTGGTGAAAAGCAAATGTGCATTCGAAAATGTGGATAGAGATTTGTGGCTGCGAGGTGCCGACTCGTTACGTGGAAAAGGAACGAAAAGTCTTTATTTTAAATTCGGACTGTGAAAATGCCCTCAGTTTGGAATATATAATATAGAGTAAGTCAAATACTTTGTACCGAGGCCAAATGTTGAACTATTTTGTAATTAAAGTGCGTAAGATGTAAAGACGTAATACACGATGTAATATGTAAGATGTAATATGAGTACAAGACCGTCTATATCGAATATTTCGTGGCTTTCTCGTTCGTGCACTATACTAGTCTGAGGGTGATCTTCATGATACAATATGCTTATACTTTCTTTGCAGAGCAGTTTATAAACCAGAAATGTGAATTCTTTCTTATAAAATGAAATATTAAAACAAATATTTTTTGTATATTTTGTTAATATATCAGTTACTTGTCACAATACCAAATTAGGCCTTTCATTTGTTATTTATAACAAAAAACTGCAACTATTCGTTGTATTACAAGTAAATAAAAAGAACGTCCATTGATTTTAAGAATTTACATTTCTATGACAGACCTACACCACAGCAGAAACAAGAGCTACTGACAAATTCTAGAGACCTCTGATCCCGTTTGGAGATTGACAGAAAGAAGAATGAAAAATCTGACGCAAGAATGCGCTGAAGTTAGAAGAGGCGGTGTTCAGAATAACAAACCAAGGAGATCAACATGGTGGGTCATATACTGATCCATGTCGTTGCTCCACCTAGAGGCAAACTATTGTGAAAAAAAAACAAACAAACAAGAAATGAAGTAGAGGTTCCTAAACCAAAGAAAAAGGACTATTAAACTACTACGAGATACTAGATGTGATTTACGTCGCATCGCATTGTTTTGTTTGTGAGTTCTTTGCACATTTTAAAGGAAAGCTTAACATCGCACAAGTTTTTAGTAAACTACATAGTAAACACAGCTTTTTTTAAGACCGACAAAAACTCTTCTACCAATAAGAACACTTCATTTACATTAATACGAAGGATCCTCAGGCATTTTCCCCGTTCGTGACAAAGCAAGAGGAACAACACGGCCGCTACCCCCTCACACATTTAGGCGACACAATGGCCATTACTCGGAATAGCTCCGTTGTTTTGGCGCTCCCAGATTGCTGCGCAGTCACCATAGCCCAACACACGCACGCTACATTCAGGAGCACAAGACAAACGACAGTCTATGTGTGTATATACCGTACTAGGAAAACCCGGCTGACGTTGTTTTGCCCTTCATCTCCCTCTTTCCCCTCCCATCACCTTCTCGCTGTCTCTCCCTCCCTCACCTGCCCCTAACTGTCTGCCTCTGCCGCTCAGTCCTCATTCACGTTAATTGCAGATTCTGCAGATGTCTGACCGGTGAGGTAAAATCGGGAAGCGCCGGACCAGCAAAAACGTAATAGAATGTTCAAGAAGGTTTCCTCCTGTAGATTACGATGTGACAAACGTTTCTTTGAGGACTTCGACCTGAAAATTTTAGTTTTTAAGGCCATAGAACTCATCGTTTAGGAGTTATTTAACGATATAGATTAAAAAATCTTGCCGAATGTATTGCGGGTTGCATTTGATGTAAACATTTAGTTTTGTTCTACAGCGCCAGGTAGTGGAGTTACAACAGATTTAATAGCACATAAAACTTTCTCGGTGAAAAAAGATGTAGAAAATGCCACTTTCATGGAGAGTGGTCTCACGGTGTCCGAGTTTAGCTCTTATAAATATATATATATAATATATATAATATATATAATATATATATATATATATCAAACAAAACCTTCCATTCAAACAAGTGAAACGTAAAAATGTAGGAGGGAACTAAGAATGCGTATCTCAAAAAATGAAGTAGGAAATAATAAATTGAAATTATTAACGTTGAAGATCGTGGACAATCAACCTATCAGTGATCCTTATTTTCCGTGGCGAGGCTAATAGCACCAAGCTGTACGCCACGGCAACGTTTTTTTACAAT
>JAHLJT010002630.1:92716338-92754959 GCA_031308135.1 Acheta domesticus
AAGCAGTTTTCTGGTTTTTCGATCCATGGTGCGAATTTCTTGCTCAGTCCAGTCCACTAGTCCAAAACTGTATTCGGCTACAGGTACCGCCAAACTACCTATTGCAGATATTTTATTCCTGGAATTCAGAGCGGACTGCAGGACCAGTCTCACTCTTCTATAATACTCCCTACGTCTTTCATTCTGTCGTTCGAGATGGTTTCACATTCTTCAATGCCCAGATATTTGTAAGTTTTACCTGGCTCAAGATCTTGAATCACAGTGTGCGTATCAATTTCAATGTTCTCAGACGTTGTGAGTTCCCTCTTTTTAAATTGATTTTTGCACACTTGTCAAGACCAAACTTCATGCAGATGTCATTGCTAAAGTCATTCACGACAGACAGCATTTGGAAGAGAATCGCTTCATTCTTGCAAACACTTAAGATCATCCATGTATAACAAATGTGATTCTGGTCTTTCATCACCATGGAGCTTGTAACGAAAGTCAGCTTGCAACAACCGTCTAGATAGTGGGATCAAACTAATGCAAAACAGCAGAGGGGACAGCGAATCTCCTTAGAAAATTCCCTGTTAATCTGAATACTTCTTTTTTCTATTACTCCCTTTACTCTGTGTATTAGTAACCTGGTTCTCCATAATTTCATGCTAGCCTTGCAAAACTCAATAAGTCTAGGATGAAATCGATAGATCTCCAGGGTCTTCAAATCCATTCGTGTGGTACACTATCAAAGGCCTTTTGGTAGTCAATCCAAGCCATGCTCAAATTACGTTTGCGTTTCTTTACATCATTCAAGATGACTTTATTCAGTAGCAAGATTTCCTTACAGCCATAAGAAACTTTACGACATCCTTTTTGTTCAGCTGGCATCAGATGATTCTTCTCTAGATGTCTGTACATTTTTCAGCTATGGCAGCAGTTATAACTTTGTACAGTACTGGCAGACCAATGATTGATCTGTAGTTCTTCGCCAAAGAGCCGTCTCCCGCTTTGGTAGCAAATACGTGATGCCGCGTGTGAGCCATTCCGGGAGTTCCTTTTCCTAAAATTTTATTAACAGCCTTTGCTAGATGAGAATGTATTGCTGCTAATTTCTTAATCCAATAAATCGGGATCTTATCAATCCCGGATATTTCCGGTTTCCCATGTTCTTAATTGCTTGAAGAGATCCTCTTCCAAGAATTGGTGACCATCTTCCACTGTTTCCACAAGTTCATCAGCAGCAACAAAATTCAGATTGAATCACAGATGCGTCTTTGTTGGTAGGATCTGCTCTCCTCCCAGATTCCTGCACAAAATGCTTCGACGTCATCTTTTGAAGGAGTGACAGCATTGCCATTCGGGTTTTGAGTCAGATTGCGATAGAATCTCTTCGATCTGTTTCAAACAACCGGTTCTGTACAAGTAAATATATTCTACGATTGTAACGTCTGATTCGTTGAGCCCATGCTGGATTTTCTCTTTCAGCTTCCCAGCTACCATTAGTCTTGTGTCATTTTCAATTAGGTATTTTGTTCAACATGGAGTATTTTTGTTGAACTTAGTGGGGTGCGTGGATTTAGAAGATGCCTCAGCTAAGAGTGATATTTCACGCCGAGAACCGGCTATCCGTTTCATATTCTCTTCGTCCATGGGGTACAGGGCTGTTTACTTTGTTTTGTTGTCGGCCGTCGGTGTTCTTGGCTGGCCCCAGAATTATCAGAGATACCAGATATCCAGTTGCATACATGATGTGATTGATTTCAGTAATATCTAGATCTCTATCTGGGATCTCTACCACCTCATTTAAGACAGAATTTGCCGTCTCTATCACTCTCTTAGCTTTGGCATTTTCGTATATTCTCCTCCACGGTGCATAAGATTCAAATGGAAGTTGACAAACTCTTCCAATCTCGCGTCGGAGGTTTAGCATCATGTCCTTATCGTGTAATTTATTGCCAGATGAATTTTTACCACTGACGTGTGTTTCATTGGAAAGAAATTAACCTTCAACAGAACCATCGTTTTGAAGTTCTACATGTTCGTCATGTGGGTAGTTCGATCGAAGAACATACTCCGCATTTCTATGAATGTCAGCAAGTTGTTCTGCTGTGAATTTTCCACTGCTGAGTATGTATCGACGTTGACTGGCAAGCTTCTTTGAGTCTAGGGTAGGTCTCATATCTGGGTTCCGCTCTCTCCATATCTTAAAAACTTCTATTTCTGAGCCCCCATTTTTCGCTTTTGCATAGTAAAAGCACCACATCACCTCCTTTAATTCATCCCGGGTCCATTTCTGACGATGGCTTCGAGCTACTGCCGGCTCTGGGTCCCTGGGACTAACATCCGTGGGATGGCCAGACGTCGACAAGGTGACATTAGCTCAGTTTCTGAGCAGGAATGGGACATTGGTAGAACAAGGCACGTTAAGGTTCATTACATTGCTTGTTCTATCCATTTTGCTCATTGGTTTCAATTCAAGATACGCAGGTAGCAAGTTGAGTTCACAGATCACACTTAACCCTTGAGTTGTTTCCTGCCATCCGTTACTGCGACCCTCAGTGGCCTCGGGGGCATCCCCGTCGCAGGGCCCAGGAACTGGTCCCTCCAATCGCCAGTCGGCATTACTAAACCCAACGGGAGTTTGACTGCACAAGGCAGCCTCCTTGGCTGGCTAATGCAAGGTTTGGAACTGCACTCTAATCTATGGCCTGGTGTGACAACCCAGTTTCTCTCCTGTACCTCATGGGCCGATAACAGAAAGTCCAAAGGTTCGTGACCCTTTCCTCTTTACTTACTTCCCACTCTCCTCAAAATGGAGTACTTCTTCGTCTGACCCCTCACCTTCTCCCTATTCAGCAAGGGAGGCCCTACCGGTAGCTAGGCTACCACTGACATAGCTCTCAGGCTCATGGGAGTACTCAAGCTCCACCACCAACTGCAAGGTCGTGTACTCCCTAGGTGGAGTTATTATTATTATTATGATTATTATTATTACTCTTATTATTATTATTATTATTAATGGATTAGGAGGTGATAGGATATTGGTGAAAGGCGATCGTGGACTTTTTAACCATCCCAGCAATCGTCTTATGACCGAGGGATACCACGAAAACCCCGGTCACGATGGCCAGCCCGGGAGTCGAACCCGATTGCAAAGTCAGCGCGCTACGCACTGAGCTACTTAGCTCGGTACCACGGAAAACTAGTGATCAGCTCAGCCGATCGCTAGAATCGCCGGTCGCTAGCCGAGCGCTTAAAACAGTGGTTAGATTCAATCCATCTATGAAGCTACAGGAGTGCTCAAGAAACCACATTACCCAAAGAAAATGGGCATTCTGTATCTTTCTAATCGAATATGATCACGAAAATGGGTAATCGTATATTTTACGGACTTCGTTATTTGCTCTGCATTGACGTAATGCCTTTGCCAATTTTAAAGCGACCTATGTGCCACTTACTACTTACTTAATGAGAAGGGGCGGATTTTGATAATTTAAAACATCTCCAAAAATTATCAATAAAAATGCCATAAAAGCAAAGAAAAATTTGATCAAAACCAGCTCAGATGAACAATTCAAGCTGTTGGATGTGTTACTGGTGTAATCGAGGCTTTTTCCTTTCAAGTAAACTCAGTTTGCAGACTTTGTCTTATACTGTTCTTTGTCAGAAAATCTCTGCCTTTAGTTTAGTGTAGATTGTATGATGTTTCTGATACCATTACCCTCATAACTCACTCGATTTTTGCAAATCAGGGGGTGTATTTTCAGAATTATACGACTGTGATTACGACTGTGAGCGAGGTGATGCGGTTTTTTTTGAGCACTACTCTTGTGTCGAAAACTCTAGGTCCAACAGGCAAAGAATTGTGCAGATGCATCGGGATTTACCATTGAGCCATCTCTGCCGGTTATTGCTCTCAGTTTATTATTCCTTTTTAATATCTCTTCCGTCACGCCATTTCACTTTTTCGCTACCGCTTACGCAGTATAGGGAAAGTTATGCAATGCTGCGCAAAAAAAACGGCGAATCTTCGGCAGAAAAAACACTTATTACAGGGCTCTATCAACGAAACAGTGGATAAATCCACTTGCTATATTTAGAAAAAACATCTTCTAACCCGTGGTGTAGCCAGAATCCATGCATTGTGGGTCCTTGATACCGAAAAATCGAATGTTCGGACAGAAGTTTTGCCAATTTTTCGGTTTCAAGGACCCACAATACATGAATTCTGCGAACAACGCTAGCGGCTAAATCGTTCCGCCGATATTCTCCGAAACTGATATTCCCCAATCGATATTCCGCTTCCGTCGCAGCCGTTGCCGTCAGTTCTGGTGCCGCCACCCCCCTCTGCCGTCACCTTCACTGCCTCCACAGCCGCTGCGGCATGTAGATACATTGCCGCCACAGCACTACCGTACCCTCCGCTGCCGTCACACTCCACTTCCGTTATGGCCGCTGCCGTCCCTTCCGGTGCCGCCACCCCCTCTGCCGTCACCTCCACTGCCTCCACAGCCCATGCCGTCGTCATCTCCATTGCCGCCACAGCCGCTACCGCACCCTCCGCTGCCGTCACACTCCACTTCCGTTATGGCCGCTGCCGTCCCTTCCGGTGCCGCCACCCCCTCTGCCGTCACCTCCACTGCCTCCACAGCCCATGCCGTCGTCATCTCCATTGCCGCCACAGCCGCTACCGCACCCTCCGCTGCCGTCACACTCCACTTCCGTTATGGCCGCTGCCGTCCCTTCCGGTGCCGCCACCCCCTCTGCCGTCACCTCCACTGCCTCCACAGCCCATGCCGTCGTCATCTCCATTGCCGCCACAGCCGCTACCGCACCCTCCGCTGCCGTCACACTCCACTTCCGTTATGGCCGCTGCCGTCCCTTCCGGTGCCGCCACCCCCTCTGCCGTCACCTCCACTGCCTCCACAGCCCATGCCGTCGTCATCTCCATTGCCGCCACAGCCGCTACCGCACCCTCCGCTGCCGTCACACTCCACTTCCGTTATGGCCGCTGCCGTCCCTTTCAGTGCCGCCACCCCCTCTGCCGTCACCTCCACTGCCCCCACAGCCAGTGCCGTCATCTCCATTGCCGCCACAGCCGCTACCGCACCCTCCGCTGCCGTCACACTCCACTTCCGTTATGGCCGCTGCCGTCCCTTCCGTTGCCGCCACCCCCTCTGCCGTCACCTCCACTGCCCCCACAGCCAGTGCCGTAATCTCCATTGCCGCCACAGCCGCTACCGCACCCTCCGCTGCCGTCACACTCCACTTCCGTTATGGCCGCTGCCGTCCCTTCCGGTGCCGCCACCCCCTCTGCCGTCACCTCCACTGCCTCCACAGCCCATGCCGTCGTCATCTCCATTGCCGCCACAGCCGCTACCGCACCCTCCGCTGCCGTCACACTCCACTTCCGTTATGGCCGCTGCCGTCCCTTCCGGTGCCGCCACCCCCTCTGCCGTCACCTCCACTGCCCCCACAGCCAGTGCCGTCATCTCCATTGCCGCCACAGCCGCTACCGCACCCTCCGCTGCCGTCACACTCCACTTCCGTTATGGCCGCTGCCGTCCCTTTCAGTGCCGCCACCCCCTCTGCCGTCACCTCCACTGCCCCCACAGCCAGTGCCGTCATCTCCATTGCCGCCACAGCCGCTACCGCACCCTCCGCTGCCGTCACACTCCACTTCCGTTATGGCCGCTGCCGTCCCTTCCGGTGCCGCCACCCCCTCTGCCGTCACCTCCACTGCCCCCACAGCCCATGCCGTCGTCATCTCCATTGCCGCCACAGCCGCTACCGCACCCTCCGCTGCCGTCACACTCCACTTCCGTTATGGCCGCTGCCGTCCCTTCCGGTGCCGCCACCCCCTCTGCCGTCACCTCCACTGCCTCCACAGCCCATGCCGTCGTCATCTCCATTGCCGCCACAGCCGCTACCGCACCCTCCGCTGCCGTCACACTCCACTTCCGTTATGGCCGCTGCCGTCCCTTCCGGTGCCGCCACCCCCTCTGCCGTCACCTCCACTGCCTCCACAGCCCATGCCGTCGTCATCTCCATTGCCGCCACAGCCGCTACCGCACCCTCCGCTGCCGTCACACTCCACTTCCGTTATGGCCGCTGCCGTCCCTTCCGGTGCCGCCACCCCCTCTGCCGTCACCTCCACTGCCTCCACAGCCCATGCCGTCGTCATCTCCATTGCCGCCACAGCCGCTACCGCACCCTCCGCTGCCGTCACACTCCACTTCCGTTATGGCCGCTGCCGTCCCTTTCAGTGCCGCCACCCCCTCTGCCGTCACCTCCACTGCCCCCACAGCCAGTGCCGTCATCTCCATTGCCGCCACAGCCGCTACCGCACCCTCCGCTGCCGTCACACTCCACTTCCGTTATGGCCGCTGCCGTCCCTTCCGGTGCCGCCACCCCCTCTGCCGTCACCTCCACTGCCTCCACAGCCCATGCCGTCGTCATCTCCATTGCCGCCACAGCCACTACCGTACCCTCCGCTGCCGTCACACTCCACTTCCGTTATGGCCGCTGCCGTCCCTTTCAGTGCCGCCACCCCCTCTGCCGTCACCTCCACTGCCCCCACAGCCAGTGCCGTCATCTCCATTGCCGCCACAGCCGCTACCGCACCCTCCGCTGCCGTCACACTCCACTCCCGTCATGGCCATTGCCGTCACACTCAATGCCACCACCACCGCTGCCGTCACCGCCGCTGCCGCTGCCGCCACTGCGGCTAGTCTCTCGGCCATCAGTTTGTCACCGCCCCGCGCGCCGCCACCATCTCCACGGCCGCCGCCGCCGCCGCCGCCAAGCAGTCAGCTATTTTCGGCGGCCGGGGGCAGCGTCGGTCGAGGCCGCGAGGGCGGGCGTCGCGACGTCGCGTCGGCGCCACCGCCGCCGCCGCCGCCACCGCCGTCGTTACTGACCTGCCCCACGGCGCGTCGCCGAGAGGCGGTCGCAAAGTTTGGCCGCTCCCCACTCGCGGCGCCTTGACGTTGGCTGCTGCACCAGAACAACAGGCCCAAACGAAAACATCCTTCTTTTTCTTCTTTTTGTTATTTAAGGTCGCATCAACATCTAGGTCATGAGCGACCACTATTGGATTTAACGTTGTGGTAACTGTGGAGATGACATGATATGGTGATGATAGGGGGTGAAAGGGCGAACACAAATACAACCATGCCCGAGGCGGAATTCGAACCCGCGATCCTTCGGTCCGAGGTCGTTACGACACTACTGCCTGCGCGATCTCGGCCACCGGGGATCGACATCATCTTCTTTTTCTTCTTCCTTCGGCACTACAATCCGATGTGGATCTTGGCCTGCTCAAGTATTTTACTCCATTCCATTTATCTTTGCTTGTTTCTTCCAGTTCTTAATTTTAAGGTCCTGCGTCGTTTTGCCATCTGATTCATGGCCTTCCTTTTCACTTTCCCGTATGCATACGTATATACGGTGTAACATACATGGTATAGGAAAAGTTATGTAATGATGCACGAAACAAACGGCGAATTTTCGGCAGAAAAAAATCATTTCCGTGCCCTGATAACAAAAGAGTGGATAAAACCAGTTGCTAAATTAAGAAAAAAAATCGCTAACACGTGGTGTAGTCAGAATCCTTGTTTTGTCTCCTTGAATTGAATGCAAAACGTCCGTCAGTCTGTATGTCTAACCGTCTGTGAACACCACCAGCGCCTAAACCATGCGTACGAATTTTTTCCAAATGGAAGAACCCCCTGTCGATCTGGCTCGAGTCGAAGCTTTGTGATTTTGAAAAACATCCTTTAAAATTTGAGGGTACTTAATATGAAGCCCCCAGACATTTTCAAAATTTTCTCAAAACCGGCTCCAAATTTTCTGTAAAGTTCTTGTAGGAATAGAGTAATACACTCTTATTAAGGTGGCATAGGTCCGATTTTCACGGTTAACTCTCAAATTTCGAAAATTGCAAAAGTTTGAATTATTTTTGGCGTCTTCTTCCAACTACAAAATTGAAGATAAAGATTTTTCCTTCAAATAAAATTTGTTCTCCATAGTGAGTTCTTTTAATAAGGTCATGTAATTTTTTTTAAAGTTTCAGTAGTTTTCGCGCAATATTTCGTGCAATATGCACAATTTTTAAAAATTACCATGATAAGATTTTCTCATAAACGGCTCCAGATTTTTTCTTAAAACTTTTGGTACGAGTATGCCAAATGCACTCTATCAGATGACATTAACGCCATATTGCTCTATTCGGTTTCTTTTTTCGAAAATAAAAAAAATAATTTTCTTCATTTGCCTCTCATGTCGTTAGTATTTACATTAATGGCGATTTGTTCATATTAATATATTTACATGTACACGTGCTTTAAATAATGTCAAGTAAAGTTTATCGAAAACCCAACCGTTTTCTGTGAAAACTAGCTCAAAATCCTGCATTTTCAGAAACGTTCAAAAGCCTTTTTGTCATAAATGACTCAAATTTTTTTCTTGAAACTTTTAGTACGTGCAGTGCATATTGTTTAAGTACAGTGCACTGTTTAAGACGACGTAGAATTAATTTTGCTGCATTCTCAATGTCACATAACGTTTCTCCACAACTGAACCGTTTTCTGTGAAAACGAGCTCAAAATTCCGCATTTTCGGATAAACGGATCCAAATTTGTTCTTCAAACGTTCCGAACATATTGTGCTAATTGCACTTTTTAATATGAACTAAAGTTCGTTTTGGAGGACATTTTGTTTTTTCAAAAAATACACAAATGTAATTTGTTTGAAAGATCTCTCACACCGTTAATATGCACATATTCAGCAATTTGTAAACACTATTTATTTGTGAGTGTAAGTGCTTCAAATGACCTCAAATGAGGTTTTTCGAAAACTCAAAAGTTTTCTGTGAAAAAGAGCTTTAAATTTGAATTTACAGTGGCGCTTAAACGCCATTTTTTAAAAAACGGCTCCAAATTTTTCCAAGAAATTTGCCATTTAGGTCGAGGTTGTACTGTTTTTTTTCATAAAATAATTATTTCATATTCATAAAATAATATTTCCGTTCTACTATTAGGAAAACTAAGAAAATGTTGAAAATGTTAAAAATGTATTTTGTGCAGCCATAGATGGCAGCTGACAAGAATATTTGGCCAGTCCGAATAGCAGCTGAGACTTAAGGAAATAAAAAACTAATACGGGAAAGTCTGTGCCATTCTGTAGCACCACAAGTTTGGGATTGTTACAGGCTTCCAGTTCGTTATTTTCTTAGAACCTCTGTTAGCATGCGTTCTTTCTAGATATCCAAGCTAAGCTATCCTTCTGGATTTGACATCTCTTACAGTGTTTTTATATTGTATTAAGGCTTCTAATTCATCATTTGGTTTTCTTCTCCAGATTTGTTCATTCACTTTGGTTGGTCCGAAACCTTTTGTGAAATTTTTCCTCTCAAATATTGCTAACTTTTGTGCTATTTGTTTTTTAAGGACCCAAGTCTCGCATCCGTATGTCACTACTGGTTCCTCTTTCTTTCTCCTTGCTCCTCTCTGAAGCTGGCTGCTACACCAGAACAGCAGACCCAAACGAAACATTCAACTCCTCTAAGTACTCATTAACAGGACTCGGAGTGTGATGACATGTCATCTTTTCATTGGTACATTCTAATAGCTAACTAACTCATAACATAGCTAACTCGTAAATGAATATTTATCAAAAAAGTTTAGTTATGGGGTCGTTTTTTGTCTTTTTTGCCATTTTTAGGTAGTTGTTCGGACTTTCGCGTGATATTTGTCATTTTATGCATTTGGTTTTCTTTTCGCGTTTTTTGTTACTGAATGTTCCATGAATTTACAATGGCACACTAAAACAAAGTTTGTTTGTTTTTTTGTATCATCAGTTCATGATGAAATTCACTACTGCAATAGACTATGTTTTACGAAATCTCAAAATTATAAGGGTCTTCGGTAAATTCCTCGACCTTTCAAAACTGACGGTTGGAAGATTGGAGCTAAGGATTGTGTTTCCTTCTATAATAGACTTTATATTAAACATAATTCTAAGTAAATAAATGTTATTTAAAATTTTAAAATTCACTGAATACGTACAAATTTTCAAATTTTAGTATTTTTTCTTTAAAACAGAACATTTTCCCCTCATTTTTAAATCATTTTAAATGTCTATTCTCTTATTTTTAAGTCATTTTAGAGATCATTTTCAAAAAAGTTTTATGTCATCAGAATCCGAGCCCTGCTCATTAATTTCTCATTACAAAAGGGGGCGGATTTTAATAAAATGTCATTTATTGTTCTTTTCAATTTAGAACATTGCCTTTTAATATAGATATTAATTTTACGTAAAAGGAAATGATACATTTTTATATGCCATTTTGGTACATTTTCAGTCGATTTCGACGAATGTCATTTTTTTTACCTTTTCTCGTTATATTTAAAGCATTTTCGCTGATTTTATCGATTTTAATAGCACTTTAAAGGTACTTGCTACACATAATATTAACGAGATGCAACAAATTTTCTCCACAGAATTGCTGAGTAACCTATTCGATTTCTTCGATCAGGAATTGTCAGCCGTTGCATGTAATCTAAGCTTCCTGTGACTCCTACCAGCACCATTGTCGGTTCGGCCGATTTAGGGATAACTAAAGGCAGAGATTTTCTGACAAAGAACAGTATAAGACAAAAGTCTGCAAACTGAGTTTACTTGAAAGGAAAAAGCCTCGATTACATCAGTAACACATCCAACAGCTTGAATTGTTCATCTGAGCTGGTCAAATTTTTCTTTGCTTTTATGGCATTTTTATTGATAATATTTGGAGATGTTTTAGATTATCAAAATCCGCCCCTTCTCATTAAGTAAGTAGTAAGTGGCACATAGGTCGCTTTAAAATTATCAAAGGCATTATGTCAATGCAGAGCAAATAACTCATGAGGTAGAAGTCCGTAAATCGTGGGTTAGTCGAGTGCATGGTTTGCGATAGCATTGTTGTTTGTGATATCGTGTGTCATTCAACATTTTTTATAGTAGAATCTCTTATAAAAACACAATCACATGAAAAATAAATACCATTTCTTGTAATAATTGTATTTCAAACGACGGACTTCGAACTCGACTAATTTGTTTCAATTGTAGTTAACGGGCGATGGACTCTTAAATGCTTAAAGGACGCCGGTCATCAAGAGGGGCATTTTGTTTCTTTGTTCGATTATATTAAGTCGATAATAACATAACAGTATATGACAAGTTATTTAAGTAATTATACATATCTAGACCAAATTACTGAAGTGATTGAAATCTGAAAATCACGGCAATAGCCGAGGTGTGTTATTTATGATACCAGATGTGTGTCGTTCAATACTTTTAGTATTACTATCTTCTTATTAAAAAAATCACACAAAAAAATACCATTTCTTGTAATAATTGTATTTGTAGACCGAATTCCAACCTATACTTGGATTTATTTAGAGCTGCGTTTGAAGCAAATCAGCTGTTGACGGTTTCAGCCAATCGGAAGCTAGAATGTCACCATAGTGACTTCACTGTAGTGACACATAATCTCCGATTGTATCAAATTGTCAATAAACTGATTTACTTCAAACTCAGCTCTAAATAAATCGAAGTATACATGTCATTTGTTTCGATTGTACTTAACGATTGAACTTAAACGAGCGCTGACCGTTAGTGTGAGTTTTCGTTCCTCTTTTGGTTTTTGTTGTGATCGATTTTAAATAGTAGCATTACGAAAAAACTATTTAAAAGTAGAGTTAAATCTGGCTAAATGTGATTTCAAGCGACCGACAATTTATTTCCTCTTAAAGAAAGGTCTCACGTATCTAGTTTATCACTTCATCACGTTCAAAATGTGTTCGTCGAACTATTGAGGGATTTCAATACAAACCAATTACTAACCAAACGGGGCTATGCCTTTTCGGGTAGGCCAGGCTTAAGAAAGGCTCAGGGAAACTTTGATCGCGGGATACAATAGGGGCACGTCCAACCGAAAGGGATGCAATCGAGACACGTCCAATCGAACGGATGCAATCGGGGTATGCCTTTTCGGGGAGGCAGATAAAAGGTCAGGAAAAACTTAACAGCGGGATGCAGTCGGGATACGTTCAACCAAAAAGGGATGCCAATAGACTCGGTCTTTCGAGGAGGCGGGTAAATAGGTTAAGATAACTTGACCGCAGGATGCAATCGGCATACCTCCAACCAAACGGGTTGCAATCGGGCTGTGCTTTTTCAGGGAGGCAGGTAAACGGCTTAAAGAAAGGTGACTGCGGGATGCAATCGGGGGACATCCAACCGAACTGAATGCCATCAGGCTACGCCTTTTCCAGGAGGCAGGTAAAAAGCTGACGAAAACGACCGCGGGATGCCGGCGGTACTTCAAACCGAACGGATGCAATCAGGCTTTACCTTTTGAGGGAAGCCAGTAAAAGGCTTGGGAAAATTTGGTCGCGGAATGCAATTGGGATATATCCAACTGAACGGGATGCAATCAGGCTTTGCCTTTCCGGAGAAGTAGGTAAAAGGCTGAAGAAAAACTTGACGGCGGGATGCAATCGGAACACGTCTGGCCTAAGGGATCCTGGGCTAAGGCGACGGCGCGATGTCTTTTCGGGGAGGCAGATAAAAGACTCAGGAAAACTTTAACAGCGGGATGCAATCGAGATACGTCCAACCGAACGGGATGTAATCAGGCTCTACCTTTTGGGGAAGCCAGGTAAAGGCTTGGGAAAATTTGGTCGCCGGATGCAAGCGGGATACATCCAACTGAACGGGATGCAATCGGGCTTTGCCTTTCCGGAGAAGTAGGTAAAAGGCTGAAGAAAAACTCGACGGTGGGATGCAATCGGGGCACGTCCGGCGCTAAGGGAGCCAGGGTTAAGACGAAGGCGCGGCCTCCTTCAGCCACGTTGCCAAGAATGCCCGTCCGAAAGGTCCGTGCGCAGGGGCCCGCCCCGGGGAACCTTTAAGTGAATATTTTATGGGGTCGTTGCGATTTACACATGACGTTCTCCGTAAACGCGAGGCTCCGCGCGCTATTTTTAACCTCCGCCGCGCGCGAGCGAATGCGTGTGTATGGGCCGGTTCAGTCATGCGCGCGGCCTTCTTTTTGACACTCGCCGACGCCGTGCGAAATTGGGGGCGTGGTGGCGGAGTAAAATGGAAGAAAAGTTTTCGCATTCATTTTACAAAGGTGTTTCACGTGGCTTGGAGCTGTTGTGCCTCCCTGTTATTTTAGTCATTCCGCCAGCTGCAGAATGTTCGCGTGGAATCCGAGCATCAAAAGGAGAGTAACATTAATTTTAACAATGATAGTTAATGTAATTATTTATCATTTGGACTGTATAATTCTAAAGTACTGTATCACAGCTTCTGGGTTGATGGACCCCATCTCGATCAGGTTTTTCGTCCAGTTTCCCTGATCCTTTGAGCAAATGCTTTTTTTAAAACAAATATAGTTTACTTATACTTGTTCGACAAAAATTTGTCTTTCAAGTGTGTGAATTTTTACATTAACATAGTACAATTTGAGGAGAAACTTCAAAAGTAACCTCTAACATGTTACAGATATGTATAAGTGTTATTGTTTTTGAACTCACCAATGATCTTAGAAATAAACTGTGGTTATAAATAGTACAAAATACATATAATTTTTTTTACTATAAATAATAGTTACATGAAATAAGTTAACTATGGAGGTTGTAAACGGTCTTTTGAATAGCGTGATTTGATTCGCGGGAAAAGATTAGCTGGTTTTTCCAAGTTGAAAAGATGTATAAGCAGGAGAAGAATAAGGGAAGTATAAATTTATCCGAGAGATGAAGGATCCAGGATTTTAGAGACAGAATACCGAGTTCGTGTAATATTTGATTGTTTCTTATAAACCAAGGTGCTTTCAATGCTTTTCTAAGATATTTATTTTGTATAGCCTCTAGTTTTTGAATATGCGATTTCGCTGCACCACCCCCAAATGGGACACGCATATGTCAATGATGGGCGAATTATATATTTAAATATACATAAAGCTGAATCTAAAGAAAGATGAGAATTTTTCTTCAAAAATGGGTATAATTTTAAAAGCTTGACATTCGTTTTGTTTATTATGATGTAATGTGTGGTTCCCACGTTAGTTTAGTATCGAGTTTTAATCCAAGATACGTAATTGGGGTCTGGTTAGAAATCCAAGAAATTGCTTTATAGTTAATAATAAGTGGATAAGTTGGAGAGATTCGTTTTAAAGAAAATATTTTTGCTTCAGATTTTTCACTATTAATTTTGATTTGCCAATTATCGGCAAAAAAGGCTACTTATGAATTAATTAAATGTGGAATATCTGAAACGTAAATATTAAAAGTATTGGTGAGAGTGGAACACCCTGAGGTACTCCAGCGTGGATATTGTATTCAGAAGAAAAAAACATTGTTAACCTGAACTTGGAATTTACGCTGTGATAGAAAACTTGATAATATTTTTGAAGATATATAGGGAAACCGAATATTCTTAGCTTGTAACGTAAACCATCATGCCATACTTTGTCAAAAGCTTTTTCAACATCTAAAAATAGTGCAAATGTAATTGTTTCTTTTGAAAACTTGATGCTATAAAAGCAAATGCTGAGATGGTTCCTTGTTTTGCTTCTGGACATATAGTAACTTCATTATTTGTGCACGTCTTCTGAATTTCAGTGGGAAATATAGTTATTGAAATTATTGTTTTCCATATTGTCGCGGCAAAAAGTATTATACTTTCATGAAGAACATTATGAGGGTTAAGGGGACAAATTCATAGCTAATTTACCTTTGAAAATATATATTATATAGGAGCGAATATTATTGTCAACAACACTTACAAAACCTCTCTTTTCTGTATTCAAAATTCGACTAGGTTTAGGATAGAGATCACAGAATGATGAAAACATGCAGAAATTTCACTTCTCCCCATAGCTCGTCACACAGTTTTAATCTGTTTTTGACGTAAATAAATAAATAGAATCAATGCATGCGTATAGCTAAAATCAAGAAAAGTATGTACACTTAAGAAGTTCCTTTTTCAATAAATATTATTTCCTGCACAATTTTATAATTACAATGCAATCTGCTGCGTGTTTAATTAAAAGCTCGATGAAAGTAAACAACACGGACTTTTTAAAATTCGGTGTACGGTCAGTTCTTTTAAATCTGTTTTGATAAGTAAATCACACACATACATATTTTCATCTGCTTTTCAGTATGATTTGTATCACTTCTTACAATATTATTTTCAGTGTAGATATCGATACAATGTAAAAGATAGTGGGACGTTGATTATCCAAACTAATTGAGGCCAAACCGAGCATAAAAATTTACACGAAATGACGTTGTATAAAGTTTCTTGAGAGAACGTATCATTAAAATACTGCACTGCACATACAAAATCCTTTGTATTTGAACTTGACAATATACCGTTAGTTCTCTTGCACTTAAAGGTGGTGAAAAGCGTTTGTCTGCTAATAATAAATATTCTCATTTCTTACGCGTTTATTGTAGGATTTGTTAAAGTTCACTGAAGTCAGGTTTTTTACTACAGTACAGAATGTCATTAATATTTTATCACTGTAATCATATCGGGGATCATTCTCAATATTCAATACTACAAAAGAAAATGAATGCGTATAGTATTTGGTACCTAATTTAAAAAATTATTATTCAGAGAAAATATGAGTTCTGGTATTTGACGTTTCGGATAATTGACGTTCGGATAATCGACGTCTCACTGCACTCGTCAAAACTCTCCCTAACCTCTAACTGCACATACTGAACTGACACTTTGAGGCATTAACAGCTGACGTTCGGCTCGTCTGGCTGGCGGAAGAACACATTTCACGATGTGGCATTCGAAAATGCTCAAACTGTTTTAGAACCGGCCACAAAATTGTCTATTTGCCTGAACAAACCATACTCGAATGCAGGTGGTGATTGTACTTTTTCCGTATACGTACGTATACACGAAGTGATATACGTAGTATAGGGAAAGTTATGTAATGCTGCGCGAAAAAAATGGTCAATTTTCGACGGAAAAAAATTCATTGCCGGGCCGTGAAAACGAATAAGTGGATAAAACCAGTTGCTAAATTAAGAAAAAAATCCCCTAACACGTGGTCTAGCCAGAAACTTTGTTTTCTAGGTCCTTGATACCGAAAACCCAATTGAAAGGAAAACGTCCGTCTGTCCGTCCGCCCGTCTGTCTGTCCGTCTGTGAACACTGCTAGCGCCTAAACCATACGTACGATTTCTTCCATAATGGATATTCCCCGGTCGATCTGATTCTAGTCAAAGCTTTGAGATTTTGAAAAAGATTCTTCAAAATTTGTGGGTACTTTATATGGAGCCCCCCGGGGATTTTCAAAATTTTCTCAGAAACAGCTCCAAATTTTTTCTTTAAATTTCGTGTATGAATAGAGTAAAATACACTTTTTAACATGGCATAGGTCCGATTTTCACGTACAGCTCTGAATTTTCGAAATTGTGAAAGTTTGAATTTTTTTTCGGCGTCTTTCTCCAACTACAAAATTGAAGATAGAGATTTTTTTCTAAAATAAAATTTGTTCTGCATATTGAGTTCTTTAATAAAGGTCATGTAAATGTTTTTCAAAATTTTGGTAGTTTTCATGCAATATTGCGTGCAATATGTGCAATTTTAAAAAATTACAAAAACAAAATTTTCTCAAAAACGGCTCCAAATTTTTTCTTTAAACTTTTGGTAGGGATAGTGGTAAATTTACTCCATCAGATGACATAAAAGCCATTTTGGTCTATCGGTTGGTTTTTTCAAAAATTACCAAAATGTAAATTTTTTACTTGTCTCTCACGTCGTTAATATTTACATTATCGGCGATTTTTTTTACATTATTATATTTACGAGTATATATGCTTTAAATAATGTCAAGTAAAGTTTCTCGAAAACACTACCGTTTTCTGTGAAAAGTAGCTCAAATTTCGGCATTTTCAGAAATGCTCAAATGCCATTTTCTCATATATGGCTGCAATTTTTTTCTTGAAACTTTTGTAACGAATAGTGCTAATTACACTCTTTAGTATAGCGTAAAGTTTATTTTGAGTTATTTTTTTGTTTTTTTAAAAATGATATAAATGTAAATTTTTTGAAAGATCTCTCACATCTTGAATATGCACATTATGCGAAATTTGTAAAGATTATTATATGTGTGAGTGTAAGTGCTTCAAATATCTTCAAATAAAGTATTTTGAAACTCAAAAATTTTCTATGAAAATGAGCTTCAAATTTTGCATTTTTAGTAGCACTAAACCGTCATTTTCTCTTGAACGGCACATGTTTTTTGAAAAGAAAGTTGCCATTTAGTGCTAGGTTTTTGTGTTCTTTAATATTCTAAATTAATATTTCCGTTCTAGCAATAGGAAACCGAAAAATTAAGAAAGAGTAAAAAATTAAGAAAAGTAAAAATTGAGAAAAAAAAGTACTTCTGGCGGTAATAGATCACAGCTGGCAAGAAAGAGTTTATGGCTATTCCGAATAGCTAAGACCCAAGGAAATATAAAACTAATACGGGAAAGTCTGTGCCATTCTGTAGCACCACTAGTCGGTATATGTAAAGCGAACGGTCTACATGTTGACATTGTTGCAATATAGCTGGAGTCAATGTATAAGTCATTCCTTTCATTTGTCCGCACTGTTTTAACTGTGTGAGAGTTCAATTGTTATATACTTTTTTTTGATGGATCTTTCGGATGTGTGTGTATGTGTGAGTGTGCTAGTGTAATACCAATTTTTTTTATTCTGAACAAGGTAAATTTACAACTTATTTTACATTAAAATGTTCAGTAGATATGTTAATATTAGTAGTTATTGAAATTGATGTAAATTCTTCCTGTTGATCCTTGTATAATTGGAGGTGTTGATGGTACGAATAAATATATATTTTGACCATATAGGATCAATCAATATTGATTTCAGGAATTAAAACTTAAAAAAACAGCTGATAAAGGAGCTGTTACAGTTATCATGGATAAGCAAGATTATATTAATAACAGGTTTAAACTATTGGATGATACTAGCACCTATAAAAATATCCCTAAAGATAATACCAAATCTTTACAGAACAACATTAATTCCTTAATTAATGATTGGCACAAAAAACAATACATCTCTATCAATGAAAAAACTTCTCTAATATGTCATAATGGTGTCATCCCAAAATTATATACTTTACCTAAAATCCATAAGCAACCTTTATCTATGAGACCTATTGTAGCTAGGAATCAATGGCCCTACTTACAGATTATCCAGATTCTACCATCAAATTTTAAGCCACATTACAGGAAAAAAGTCGAGTCATGTTAGTAATGCTCTGCATTTTAAAAAATGCATTGATTCTATATCCATTCCACCTGGATATATCCTCTGCTCTTTGGGTGTTAAGTCTTTATATACTAAGATCCCAATTGAATTATTTGATAATATTATTAAAGAACATTGGTCTGACATTAGTAAATACACCCCCATCTCCTTAGATCAATTCTTAATAGGTTTAAGAGCCATTTTAAATAATAACGCATTTTCTTTCAACAAAAAATTACCTTCAAACCTTTGGATTAGCAATGGGGTCTCCTGTTTCCTCTGTACTTGCCAATCTAATCACGGAACAAATAGAGGTCTTCTGCTTCTCCAAAATTCAATTCCATGCCTTATTTTATTACAGGTACATGAATGACTTGATTACTTGTTTACATCAATCCAACGTCGACACTTTGGTCGATGTACATAACAAATTCCATCCCAGGTTAATCTTTACCACAGAATTTGAGAACGAAAATAGAGAAATTAGTTTTTTAAATCTTAAATTAATTGTTAAGCAAAATAAAATTATAACAGACTGGTATCAAAAGCCAACCTTTTCAGGAAGAGTTCTAAATTATCTATCCAAGCATTCTAAGAAACAAAAAGTAGCCATGGTTTACAATCTTGTAGATTCCGCACTAAATTTAGCTAATCCTGAATTTCACAACAAAATCTAAAGATAGTCGAAAATATCCTGAAAAACAATCTCTACCCATCATTCTTTATTAATAAATATATTAAAAAAATTAACACACAAATCCAAAACAATTACCAGCAATAAAAATTTACGAATACCCTTACCATTTTATGAACCTATCAATGATAAAATAAAAGCCTACTTCAGAAAATACAATTTAGACATTGTAGTTTACAATCTTAATAAGACTAGCCATCTTTATGACAAGCAGAAAGATAAACCTAAACTAGGAGATAAATCTAATGTTGTATACTCCATTCCTTGCAATGATTGTCAGCAGGTGTACATTGGGGAAACTAAACAATATATTAGCAGACGGATATACCAACATAAATATGACATCAACAAAGACGCAGATTTACATACCTCTTTAACCAAGCATAGGACAGAACTAAACCACTCCATTGCATTTGATAAAGTCAAAATTGTTGATAATGAGAAACAAACATCAAAAAGGCTAATTGCCGAAATGTTGTATATCATAATGAATGATGCGATGAACACAAAAAGTGACGTACAAGAACTGAACCAAATTTATAAGACGTTAATACTGCACCAACTTCCATAATTGTATTATTTTTTGCCAATCCCACATGTTCATTCTATTATTCAAAATATTTATAGTTTATATAATTCCTTAACATATCTAAATGTGCTGCTCTCCTTAATTGCCTAATGTAACTATTTGATTTGACAACCCTTCAAGGTTTTTGTGAAATGTAATGCTTTGATGTAAAAGCAATGTAAATATTTATCTCAGTAATTGTAAATTCTATTGTTTTATGTTAATTTGTATAACATTGTCAACCGCTGCCATTATTGATCTTGACAAGGCACGTACTAAACGTGCGAAACTTTGAGCCATTAATAAATGTTGTTTTTTTTTAGTTTTAATTCCTGAAATCAATATTGATTGATCCTTTATGGTCAAAATATATATTTATTTGTACCATCAACACCTCCAATATTAGTAGTTGACAATGATAACGACAATTTGTGGGAGAAAATATTCCAGTGGTACATTTCACAGTCTTATGTGTAGAATAAAAGCCATTTTATTACTTGTTAAGAGTCAAAGTTGAGGAAAGGGTGAGTCGAAAAAACTTTTTTTTGCCCATTGGGTGCTTAGATTTAAATTTTCGACGAGAAAACATGTTTTGTGAAACACAACGATTTTTATTATAATTCTAGAGGGCGCACCGATCGCTCAAACATGGCAATTTTTGGTACTTTTTTGACATTTGGTCTTGTAGAACACAATAGATGCATCAGAAATGTGTGAATATTTTTTTATGATTTTCCCACATTGATACCAAATAATCCTGGTACAAGTATATAATTTTTTGGATGACCTAAGTATTGCTGAAAATGGGTAAAAAGTACCATTTTCTCAATATTTATGAGTTTCTGTCCCATACCTTGCCCATTCTTCATGAACATTCATACTTAGAGGTTTTTTGGGTCTCTGAATATAATCTGATGTCAAATTTTAAAAATTTCTAATACCCGATCCAAAATGGCTGACAAAAATTAGAAAAAATGCATTGGATCGGCCATTTGAAATTTTTGAAGAAACAAATTGGAGCCATTTATGAGAAAATGGCGTTTGAGCGTTTCTGAAAATGCAGAATTTTGAGCTAGTTTTCACAGAAAACGGTTGAGTTTCGAGAAACTTTACTTGACATTATTTAAAGCACATATAAATATAAATATGTGAACAAATCGATGCTGATGTAAATACTAACGACATGAGAGACAAGTCAGAAACTTTTAATTTTTGTAATTTTTGAAAAAAAACAAAAGAATAGAGATATATGTCTTTCATGTCATCTCATAGAGTACATTTTGCACTATCCTTACCAAAGGTTTAAAGGAAAACTTTGGAGGTGTTTTTGAGAAAATTGTGTTTTTGTAATTTTTTAAAATTGCAAATATTGCACGCAATATTGCGCGAAAACTACTAAAATTTTGAAAAAAAAATGTACATGAACTTAATGAAGGAACTCACTACGGAGAATAAATTTATTTGAAGGAAAGTTCTTTATCTTCAATTTTGTAGTTGTAGGAAGACGCCGAAAAAATCAAACTTTTGCTATTTTCGCAAATTTAGTTATCCGTCAAAATCAGACCTAAGCCACCTTAAGTGTATTTTTCTTTATTCTTACAAGAAATTTGAAGAAAAAAATTTGGAGCTGTTTTGAGGAAAATTTTGAAAATGTCCCTTGGACTTCATGTAAAGTACTCCCAAATTTTAAAGAATGTTTTTTTCAAAATCTGAAAGCTTCTCGAGCCAGGTGGACAGGGCTTTCTTCAATTTGTAAAACATCCTAAGCATGGTGTAGGCGCTAGTGGTGTTCAGAGACGGACGGATAGACGGACAGACGGACGTTTTGAAATAAACCACTTTTTTGGTATCAGGGGTCCCAAAACCTGTATTTCCTTTCAAATCTCAAAATCGATTTTCCGCAGAATTACATAACTTTCCCTATACTACGTATATTACACCGTATATACGAATGTACACCCGATAGTAAAAGTAAGAATAACAAATTTATAATTACGTTGAAAAAGTCTACAAATTACATAGTTTTAATTTTTTTTATTGAATTGTACATTATTAACTGAAAAGCATCAACCAGCAACATTCCAATTTATGAATATTATCCAATGATGCGCTACAGATCACTCCGTTATGCCAATTTTTTTAAGTAGTTTAATCATTTACCACTTTTTTTACGTTTTTAATTTTATTTTTTGAAAAATTTAGTATTAATATTTTTTAACAGGTCTCGGGGGCCCTGGACCCGGGCCCTTCTGGCCCGTGCGTTAACACGGCTCTGCCTGTACTACGTATATTACTCCGTATAGACGCATGTATACGGGAAAGTAAAAATAACAGATGCTCATGCAGTTAAGAATAGTTTGTTTGTCAAGGACAGAATGTTATTCTACCATCTGACCACGAGATGGTATCATTAGATGTAGTAGCCGTTTCCAAATATTCCCACTCGCGAATTTTTGCAACCATAGAGTGTTATTTGCACAAATTGTGTAATTTAACGATACCTTTGCAGGATGTCAATATGTTTGTTAGATTTAAGGCCGCATCAACTACTAGGTCATTAGCGACCACTACTGGATTTAACGTTATAATATAAGGATGAAACGATATGGTGATGAGAGGGGGGTGAAAAGACGAACATATACAACCATGCCCAAGGTGGGACTCGAACCCGCTACTCCTCGGTGCGAGATCACAACGGTGCTACTGACTTAGCGATATCGGCCACGGGGCCGACTAGGTGTATTTTATTGAATATAGTTCTCTTTTAATAACACTGTTTAACACCACTGTACAGGGACACCAATTGGAGGCTCTTTGAGCTCGATCTTTTCACAGCTAGTGATGCGTAAATTAGAAGTTATGTTATCAAAAATAAAATTAGTCTTCTATAAACGTTATGTAGATTATATTATAGTTTGTGCTCATAAACAGGACATGCTTAACATACTCAATAGGTTGTACAGCCTATCTCTGCGATGTTAATTTTGTTGTGTTTATGTACCTTCTCTTTGAAATTTTACACACTATTTTATAGACATGTACTTCACATTCAGTGTTTTTTAAAACGATTCATTTACATTGCTTAATTTTTTTTCCAACATTCTATTTTTTAAACACTTTTTTTGTAAAATAATCTCAATATCTGAGTTTTTATTACGTGAATTTTTATATAAAAACTAATCAATCATGACAAATACCTGTTACATAAGTTGTGAAAATTTCATAGAGTTATGTGCAATAGTTTCTGAGAAAAAGGTACATGAAGACAAAAAAATAATAATTTTCGGTAAATGATGGTTTTGTGACAGCCTACCTCTAACACAATCCAGGTGCATATTCTGGCTCTTCAGCATCTTCCTCTAAACCTTTTCTCCTTGTTCCTAGTGTCTCATTCGTTTTTAACATTTTTTTTCTATTTCCTCATCTGTCTTTTTTACCCTTTCAAAATCTACTTCTCTAAATATCTTCATTGCATATTGCCCAGGATCTATATCTAAATGGTCAAATACTTTTTTCTACCCAAGCACCCTTCATTTAAAAGTTATTATTATTGAGTCATATACACCTGTAGATAAAGTGTTAAACCCCACAAACACATTTTGTGACACTCTGGTCCAAATCAAATTGTTAAAAGTTTCATTGGGATTCTGAGTTCTGCCATGCAACACTTGCGCATTAAATATATATTTATAAACGAAGATTTCAAAAACGTTGACTATAATAACGGATTTAATATTATATTTTCGTTGCCAGAATCATAATCAAAGTCCCTGTCACTAACTGAAGGGTCATGAAATAATTTTTTTCCTTCAAGCACTGTAAGGTGTACTTCTCGCACTATAAAAAAATACTACAAGCACTGTTCTCAGGCGAGACTGCGTCCTCTAACCTTACACTTTCCGACACATCACAATCTGTCGCATTGTGCTCTTTTTCTATCGCTATTACGCTCTTTTCTTGGTCCTCTCCCAGGACCCGCACATTTTGGTCCTAAAACTCTCTGAGATCTAGGCACAGGAATTAAAACCACAAAACCACTCACTATAAACATACCACACCGCACGATATGCACATAAATAAAGCCGCCAAAATGTCAGGAAACAAATGACTATGGCGAAGCAGTTTGGCCACACCACTCTAATACAACCATAATAGAAATTTCCCTAAAAAAGACTTGGAAAACAAAAAATAAGTGTAAAGTGGCAGGTGACATAAACTGGGCGTGACACTTCGCTAGACATTTAAATGGCATTTAAAAGCCATTTGGAACAAAATTTACAAAAATGAACAGTGCACTATCTTAAGTGAACATTTAGGATTGAAAATAGCATAAAAACGACAGTCAAAATTTTGATCCTAACCTCCCCTTATAATTCGTATGGCAGTTCAAGCCAATTCACTATGGAGAGGGAAAATAACAAACCTACTAGTTTTTTAGAAGTAAATTTCACATACAATAATGGTATTGTAACCATAAATTGGTACAGAAAAAGTAGTGCTTCTAACCGAGTACTTACTTATTTGTCCAAACATCTTATCCAACAGAAAATCAATATAATTTATGGATTAGTAGACAGGGCCTTAAAATTGTCGCATCCAGTCCACCATGAACTCAACTTAACAATAGTTACAATACTCTCTGAAAACAATTATCCTAAGAATTTTATCAACAAATTAAAGTAAGAGGAGAGCTTGCATATTAGCGGAAATAAATAGCCCATCAGAGCAAGTTGTACTCGAGGACAAAAATAGATTATTCTCCCTTATATACCGAATGCTACCAATAAGATAGAAAAAGAACCTTAAGAGGGACAAAATCAAGTTTGTAGCTAGACATATTACAAATAAAAATAATCTGATAACAAATGTTAATGATAAAATTCCTAAATTAGATTTCGAAAATGTTTATGGAATTCAATGTCAAGACTGAAAAAATCTACTTGGGACAAACGAAATGGAAAATTAGAACTAAAATGAATGAACATAAAAGCAACATAAAGGAAACCAGAGATAAGCTTAATATACTATTTAAACATAGACTGAGTTTGTCACAAACTTTCGATTGTAATAATACGAGCATATTTGACAATGAACCTAGATCCTACGCCCGATTAATATCGAAAACATTATTCATTACGATAAATAATATTAGGAACTCAATGTTAGAGAGTAATATATTTACCAAGGCATATAATCACATCTTAAACAAAATTAAATAACTATTTGAGTCCAAGCTTTACATAATTTGCTGTTTTGCATTATTCCTCGCGTCTAGAAATTATGCCATTGTTTGAAATCTTACCTTTTGAGTTAGTTTTAGTGTTGCTATTTTCATACTGGTAACTGCCAGTAAATGTTTTGTTTATTCTCTTTGCTATATCCTTTCCCAATTGTTTTCACCCCTCCTTTCTCCCCCCTCCTTCTTATGGTTTCCTTCCTCGCCCTACTCCTCGCTGATATCTCTTCTCCTTCCACTGAAAACCCCAGCCAGACAGGCCACAGCGTGGCCAACGAAAGAGGCCTCTTTCGTTGGCCACGGCCATAGTTGACTTGGATCTTTGGTTCTTTATTGTTAGTTTGTGTATTTTACGATACATAAATCATTTTTATTTTGAATTAAAAATATTATTCGACGTATAATAAAGATTTTCAATAATGCTAAGACATTTTCTATTATTTGTTATCAATTTCGACAATATTACATATTTTATAAAAATATATTAATTAAGGCACGGAAATCGTAAAAAAGCGTTGTTACAAAATTGACCCGCCAGGTCGTAAATCAAATCCTAGATATTTGCCGGGTTGGAGCACTCAAAAGCATTTTAAATTGTCTACATTTCATAAGTAGCACTATCTTAAACTCCTTCTGGAAGTTTATGAACTAGGTGAATTTTTATTAAAAAAATAAATTTTTGGTTAACATTTTTATAGAAAAATGGCTTTAATCAATTTATGAATTGAAAGGCATTTACAAGTCAATTTTTTAACCAATTATTACGGCAAAGTTCACATCTGAAGAAAAGAAAAGAAAGAAATGCCATAAAATGATTATTTTCTTAATTTAAACACGGAAAAACGTTTCTTTCGCTGTTAGTACTTACCATGTGGATATTTTAGCCTTATATTTACGAAAATAATAATATATTCCACATCTAATCATGTGGGAAAAATCTGAGTCGAATTGCAAACTACGGCCGGAAACCTTCCTTATCGGCTAGGGTCTTCAAAGAAAACTGATGGTGCTACAGAATGGCACAGACTTTCCCGTGTTAATTTTCTATTTCCTTGGGTATTCGCTAGATATTTGGAATTGCCACATACTCTTTCTTGCCACCTGCCATCTATCACCGCCAAAAGTACATTTTTTTGCCATTTTCTTAGTTTTTTCGGTTTCCTATTGGTAGAACGGAAATATTAATTTTAGAATATTAAAGAACACAAAAACCTAATCCTAAATGGCCATTTTCTTTTAAACATTATGTGCCGTTTTAAAGAAAATTGCGTTTTAGCGTTACTAAATATGCGAAATTTGAAGCTCATTTTCACAGAAAATTTTTGAGTTTTCAAAATACTTTGTTTGAAGTTATTTGAAGCACTTACACTCAGATATATAATAATCTTTACAAATTGCTGGTAATGTGCGTATTCAAGATGTGAGAGATCTTTGAAAAAAATTACATTTATGTAATTTTTGAAAAAACAAAAAAATAACTCAAAATAAACTTTACGTCGTATTAAAGAGTGTAATTTGCACTATCCGCTAAAAAAATTGCAGTTATATATGAGAAGATGGCGTTTAAGCGTTTCTGAAAATGAGTAATTTTGAGCTACTTTTCACAGAAAACGGTTGTGTTTTCGAGAAATTTTACTTGACATTATTTAAAGCACATATACTCGTAAATATAATAATGTGAAAAAAATCGCCGCTAACGTAAATATTAACGACGTGAGAGATAAGTAAAAAAAATACATTTTTGCAATTTTTGAAAAAAAAAAGAATAGAGCAATATAGCATTTATGTCATCTCATAGGGTACATTTAGCACTATCCCTAACAAAAGTTTAAAGAAAAACTTTGGAGCCGTTTTTGAGAAAATCTAGTTTTTGTAATTTTTTTAAAAAATTGCATATATTGCACGCAATTTGCGCGAAAACTACTAAAATTTTCAAAAAAATGTGAATGACCTTAATGAAAAAAGTCACTAAGAAGAATAAATTGTATTTGAAGGAAAAATCTCTATCTGCAATTGTGTAGTTGGAGGAAGACGCCGAATAAAATTCCAACTTTTGCAATTTTCGAAAATTCAGAGTTATCCGTGAAAATCCGACCTATGCCACCTTAATAGGTGTATTTTACTCTATTCTTACAATAAATTTAAAGAAACAATTTGGAGCCATTTTTGATAAAATTTTGAAAATGTCCGGTGGGCTTCATGTAAAGTACCCCCAAATTTTGAAGAATCTTTTTCAAAATCTCAAAGCTTTGACTAGAACCAGAGCGACCGGGGATTATCCATTTTGGAAGAAATCGTACGTGAGCCATTCCACGTCAAATCGCACAAGAGTTGACACAACATTTTTTAAAATGTACGAAATTTTTTTTCTTAAGTCTGGACATCAAAAAAAGAGACACGTATTTTTTTATTTGCCTGAAAATTGATTATTTGTGTAATTATGGCTATATTAAATTTTGGAATTTACAGGTACTTCACAAAAGAAGATCTCTCCGAATGTACTAAATATAAAAATTTCTGGTTTGTGTCATTTAATACTTTGAAATGTGTATTTTATTCCCCTGTAAATAAATTTTTCAAAAAAATTTTTTTCATTTAAAAAAATGTATTTTTTTCAAAAAATTAAAATTTCTATATAAACTCGATGAGATAAAAATTTGAAAAAAATATAGGCGTGTTCTTTGTTCAGTTTTCTATCAAATACAACAAGAAAAAAAGTGGGCACTCCACACATACAGTTTTAAGAAAATCAATTGTAAGTATGAGGGCGCGCTCTGTCTACCTATGCACGAATTGTGTTCGGCCAGTCTTTGATGCAAGTGCTGAAGAACTAAAAAAGAATGACCGTCTGCCTGATAAGGGTTTCAAGAGTTAGTAATATTTCAGATGTTCACTCTGCCCCCAGAATGTATGACATTGTGTCATACATATTTTTGTGGGTAACATCGTCGGTGACTTGTGGGTCACCTATGTTCTTATGGGTGAGAGCGAAACGAATTGAAATACGAGCCATTCCACGTCAAATCTCACTCGAATTGACAGGACTATTTAAAAAAAATAAATGACAAGAATATATGGCATTCATTCTGGACATCAAAAAAAGAGGCACATGTTTCTTTATTTACCTGAAAATTGTTTATTTGTGTAGTTTTGCCTTTATTAAATTTTTAAATTTACGCGTACTTTGTGAAATATGATTAATTGATGCTCTGAATATACTTAACATAAAAATTACTGGTTTGTTTCGTTTATTTTTTATATGTGTATTTTATTCATCTGTAAATTACTTTCTCAAAAAATAAATATTTCATTAAAAAATTGTAATTATTTCTAAAAAACAAAAATGTCTTTATGAACTTTCTCAGATTAAAATTAGAAAAAATAGGCATATTTCTTGTTCAATTTTCTACAAAACATAACAAGAAAAAAGTGGTCACTCAAAACACGTATAGATAAAAAAAATCAATTGTAATTATGGTATTCGGGCGCGTGGTTCCTGCCCCTGCACTAACGAATTGTGTTCGATCAGTCTTGGATACTAATGTCGACGAACAATAAAAAGAATAGCCCTCTGCCTGATTTGGGTTTCAACAAACATTAGTAAATTTATGTTCACTCTTTCCCCAGAAGGGATGGGTGACAGCAAAACGAATGTTTTTCGTGTCAGCGAAACGAATTTTACTGCGAGTCCCTTTGCGTCCTAGGGACGGGGTGCCCTCCTGACCTTGCTCGTGAAGTACAATCGACCACTTGTCAAGGGACATAGTAAACTTTTCTCAACATTAGTCGCAATACGCAATACTTATGAAGACAAGAGTGCTAGTATTTGCTCTGTGAATCGTGTGTACACTGTGAAACGTGAGTGGCGATCAGCGTATGAGATAGATGTTTCAATCCATTTAAACTTTCTGATCACGATTTTTAAAAAAGAAAATCTCCAAGACGCGTAAACTTTTGCTGGTGAATTTAGAGGAGTCATTAGATTGGCAAATTTGTGATTCATTTCGGAAGAAAGGGAATCGCCTTCCAAAACGGCCTATTCTTAATGAAGATAGCATCGAGATCAGTGGCTCCCGTGGCATTAACGAAAGTAGCGGAACGTCCAGTGAAAAAAGTGGAAATCAAGGAAGTGACAATTTAAGTTCTTCAGATAGTTCGTCAAGTGTCTGCGAAATGAATAAAGAGAAGATAACATGAGTTTAATTGCAATAGGAGAAACCCCCGCCACGAAAAGAAAATTGGAACAAAATGGCATCCCCATGAGAAATTTTAAAAAGTACAAAGTGCCAACACAGATAAATTTTGTTCACGTTGAAGATCCTTCGACGTCCATCGAAAAATCAGACAAAGTACTATTTAGTAACTTATCGATTACTTTCACTCAACAGATGACATGACGTTGAAAATTTAAATTTTGACAATTTTTGAAAGTTGGACATACAATAAAATTAAACGACTTTTTGCAGCAACCGAACGCATGATAAAAGTGTCTAAAACGTTTGGCTGAAGAAAATGGAATTTTGTCCAGAACTGAAGTAAATTCGGTAGGGCATTAAAACTGTGCATTGTGACGAAAGTTCAGGAATTCTATGGTACGCGAGTACTTGTATTTAAAGTGAGTTGTTAGGGACCAGAAATTTTCAAAAAGTCAGTCAAAACCTGAATCAAGAATCCGTCATTTAATTATTTATAAATTTATAAATTATCTATAAATATATTAGTATTATTTATATGTATATTAATACATATAAATATTATTATTTATAAATTCAATCATGAAGTTTCACCACCTCAAGAAGTACTTAAATTACTGCTTCATCCAAAGAAACGACGACCAGTAACGCAAAAAACGTGTCTATTGCAGCAATCTATTACACACTGGTTCGTAAAATATTAATATCTTTTAAAGTTACTGAGATCCCACTTTGATTTTTTCTGGACTTATTATCAATACTCTAGTGCGTTTATAAATATTTTTTAAACTTTTTTAGCTCATCGAGTTTACAAAAATATTCAATTTTCAAAATTTCAGTTTTTGAAAAAAATTGAAAATTCAAAAAATTAAATATTTTGCAAAACCTTAAAAATTAAACATGTTTTTAAGTTTCGAATGGAATTTGAACGGAATTTTTATAATTGTATTCAAATGTATGATATTTTTAAGTTAGTGATGGGCGTGATTTTTAGCAAATTTCATCATACAATATTTCCGAAAATAATAAAGTTAGAAAAAAATAAAAATGTACGTGTTCACTTATTTGATCCATATAACAAATAGAAACGATTAGAAAATAAATAAAAATATGAAGGTCAAATTTTGGTCTTTTTTGTGCGATTTGACGTGGAATGGCTCACGTATGGTTTAGGCGCTAGCAGTGTTCACAGACGGACAGACAGACAGACAGACAGACAGACGGACGGACAGACAGACGGACAGACAGACGGACAGACAGCTGGACAGACGGACGGACGGACGGACGGACGTTTTCCTTTCAATTGGTTTTTCGGTATCAAGGACCCACAAAACAAGGTTTACGGTTAGGGTTTTTTAGTCACGTGTTAGGGTTTTTTTTCTTTAGCAACTGGTTTTATCCACTTTTTCGTTATCACGGCCCGGCAATGAATTTTTTTCCGCCGAAAATTGGCCATTTTTTCGCGCAGCATTACATAACTTTCATATACTACGTATATCACTCCGTGTATACGTACGTATACGGGAAAGTAAAAATTGGAGCCGTTTTGAGAAAATTTCGAGAATGTCCGGGGGTTCATATAAAGTACCCTAAACAAGTGTTGCAGTACAACCGAACAGGAAGAGGGAGTGTAGGAAGACCACGTAGAAGATGGTTTGAAGTGTGAAGACGGAACAGGCAGCCGCCTAATCCTTGAAGTGAAGAAGAAGAAGAAGAAGGAATTCATAAAGTCAAAATCATTCCAATGTGTTTCACGGAGTTTTGCATGGTACGGCATCGTATCACGCATGGTTCCATCCCCCACCCCCGTATCAGAGCAGCCGGGCAAACACCTGAGATCAACATTAAGGGGTTGCGTTTGGATCGCCTGAGTTAAGAATATATGTCCCTCAAGTGTATTAAAGGCTTTGATTGTGGCCCTTGAGTGCTTGCAAGTTGAACACCTCCGGTACTACCTCTTTGATTTTAATATTCTATCATTTATTTTTAATATTTGACGCATTTTGGAACTCTTTTGTACTTTCATTCGTGGCATAATCCTATTAAATACCAACTAGTGCATTGGAAATTTTCAGGTAAGTTCCCTCCTCGCTTCGCGGATATTCAGGATTGTATGAACAGACTAGAAAGTTTCAGAAAAAATCAATACAAACAAGATGAATTTCCGATTTGGCGTGGAATGATCCGTAGGTTTCGATATAATTCATTGTTATGGTACGTAACCAAGTACGCCGGCATGAAACCGAGACCAACTAATCGCGATTTATCGGTACATGTATTAATTTCTTCTGCTGGCTGACAGAGAGCGTTAGCTTACGGTCATTCCACCGTCCCGTTAATAGAAGACAGCGGAATACCGAGTGGCGCGCTGTTCAAATGATAGCCAATAGTCAACGGTTGTATAAGGGTACCTGCTTCTCTTAAGCGGCCCTACAGAAAGATACGGATTTCTTATAATGAAAGAAGGATACAAAAATGGACTATTGATATTAATGGGAGGAAAGGAACTAACTAAAAACGGAATTTATAAAATTTTACACTTCCTATTCTAAGTGTTCATATTCTAAGAGTTTTTTAATCCAAATAACGTTTAAGTTGTATCATATTTATTCCATTTTGCTTATTAGATAAATTGATTTAAGCTTGTTATTTTTATGTTATTCTATTTCATGTCATGTTCTATTTTTTGTAACAGAATGTTTACCACCAAATGGATAATAAATTAATAGTACTTATTTTTGTGTCAAAAATGTATTTAAAAACAATTTAAATATCCATTAAATGACTACTTTGCTTCTATATCGACACTACCTCATAAATTTTTCAATCTCAGTATTTTCACCGCTATTGATTTTCATTCACTCCTTTTATTTATTTATTCAATAGGATTACAATGTATTACAATATAGTTTCCTACAACCATTTGAGGTACATTATATTTTTCTTTTGTTATATTATTTTAATTAATTTCTTCCAATTTATTTCTTTTTACAATCTTTTGTGTTTAATTTTTTTTTCTTGATTGTCTTCAATATACCTTGTATCTGTTATTTTCAGTATACCTCTTTTTCTTTAGGCTACCAATAGGCATCTAATTTGATAATTTCAGTGGAAGTCATGTTCTTCTATCTTTTGGACATGATCATACCATTGGAGCTGTTTCATTTGCATAAAGTCTAATAATGTGTAATTAATTTCATGGATCTCATATTGTAACATTCTTGATTTTGTCTAATTTAGAAATTCAATCCAATCTTCTCCAAAACTCCATTTCAGTTGCTAATAATTTTGAATTTATTTTAGATTTTAAATGCCAAGTTTCTGCTCCATATGATATAACATTTTTTATTATACTATTATAAATATGCTTCTTCATAACTGTAGTAAAATTTCTGACCCATAAAATTCCATTTAGTGTGTTAAATGCAGTTCATCCTTTCATTATTCTATTCATGATTTCTTGATTTTGGGCTCTGTCTGAGTGAATTGTAATTCTTAAATAATTTTACTTTATCACAATATTGAATTATACCTTTTCCTTCACCTAAAATCAAATTTCTTTGTATATCCCCCAATGATATATATTTTGATTTGTGTATATTAAGTGGTAATCCCCATTTTTTAATTCTTCTTTTAACTTTCAAGTTGTGTGTACTAAATCTTCATAATCCTGTGTACTTAACATTTGAATGTCAGCAAATAATATTGTGTGCAGCGTATAATTGTCTCCATTTTTGTATATTCCTATTGTGTATACATTTCTTTTAAATGAAGTTAAATGCACAATGGTTCTATCCATATTGTAGTTAATGCAACAATATATGGAGGGATACAATTGAAGGGCAAAACTATACTTCAGAGGGAGTAAACAGGGGCTATGCTCCACCCTGAAAATGTACAGAATTAGAACACATTTTAATAATTTATAAAAATTCTTAAAAACTGTTAGTTAAATTTTAACAAATAAAGTATTTTAAAACTAATATTTTTAATGTCTCTGAGATTCAAAATATTTTTAGTGCCAAATGTATTAATACCTGTAAAATATTTATTTTAAAAATTTAAATATTTTATTTGAAAATTGTTTATAAATTAAACTTCACAAGAAAATACTGTACAAAATAAATAGTATTTACTATTAATAAGATAAATTTTAAAAAAATTCTCCTTTTAATTTTGATATTAGCCACAACTGAAACATTTTCTTGGGCTTCCTTTCTTAATACATCTTTTATCAAAATAATTTTTGTCCTGTCAAAAGCGAATTGAAAAATAGGACTCTTAGCTGTCTCTCGTTTACTCTTCCATGTGTTTTCAGTACGTCTATAATTTCACTAATTTTTATACTAGAATAATTGTGCCCGAAATTTCGTGTAATTCCTGTCCGCACTTCTCCTCATGTACTCTTGTAATAAACTTTCGGCTTTTCACTTCTCGGCCTTTGCGCCATAAAGGTCAGTCTGTGTTTGCGCCTGTCTATGCTCGCGCCGTGCTATACTATTTCGCGTCAGTGAAGATGTGTTTGGAATTTTGTCATCAGTGCTCGCTGCGAGTTTTTGCCTTCAACTGTTTATTGTGCCAGAGAGGGGGAAGCAAGGTCGTCGGTCAAGAAAAGTTGCGCGATTAATAACAACAGTGCCGTAGCGTCAGTTGGTGTCACCTGGGCGAAACTAATGGTGTCATCCCGCATAAATTAAGTATAAAAATATCTATTGCTGCATAGATTGTGCATTATATTGTTAAAAATACAAACATATTTGCACATGATAGTTATTTATAATATATTAACAAATTCTATGTAATTAAGAATAATTGCAATATAATTGCAATTAAATCATAATCTATATTTATGATTTAAATGTATACTTATTAAATTAATATAAATAATTGTTAACTAAATCATAAAAATTATATAATTTCAACAATAAAATTTTCAAACTACTAAAACTAAGAAAACTAACTTTTAATACATAAAACTTTTAAGTAAATGATTTAAATTATATAATTCCAAATATAAAATAATGTAATTGGTGTCACCCCTAGAATAGTGTCACCCGGGGCGCGCCGCCCCCCCCCCCCTAGATACGCCACTGGTTAACAATATTGGCTAAGAGCCGAGAATCATAGTCGTCTGTCAGTGTTTTATTAGGCAATACCCTTGATGTTTATACCTTACATTCGTTCCTGTTGCAGCGATCCCTTGCAAATAATACGTGAGACTATTAACGCAGGCACTGACGAGAAAAAGGAGGAGGATAATTAGAAAGAAAATAGTGGTGCTAAAACAGCATGTACTTTCTCACAAAATTACGCGAAAAGTACTCAAATTTACTAAAAATTGTATATGACCTTATTTCAAGATCTATATTTAGGGAACAGATTTCATATGAGAAAAAAGCTCCACCTTCATAATTGTAGTTGTAGGAAGACCCTGAAAAAATTAAAAATTTTTGCAATTTTCGAAAAAAACTGGCTTTTTAACGAAAATTAGACCTGTACCGTTCTCTTAAACGTCTTTCACTCTATCCAACAATTATGAAAAGTTAGCCTTTTATGAAAAGTTGAAAAATGTCCCAGGGGCTTCATGTAAAGTACCCTCAAAAATTAAAATATTTTAATTTACATTAAATTTTTAAAAATATTGGTTTCAAATTCAAGGGGCCTCGGTATCAGCCAGATCAATTGGGCAATATCAATTTTAGAGAAAATCGGCTGGACGGTTTAACAGCTGCATTGTTCACAGGACGGATGGACAGACGGACGGACAGACGTTTTGCCATCAATCGATTTTTCACTATAAAGGACCACAAAACATGGATTCTGGCTACATCACGTGTTAGAGATTTTTTTCTAAATTCAGCAACTGGATTTATCCACTTTTTCGTTACCAGGGCCCTCCAATAAGTTTTTTTCTGCTAAAAAAACAAACTCGCCGCTTTTTCGCGTAGCATTTCATAACTTTCTCTCTACTCAGCAGCGAGAAAGTAAACTAGTGGTGCCAAAACAGGACGTACTTTTTCGACCGTATTTTGACGCAAAATTACGCGAAAAGTGCTAAAATTGTCGAAAAATTGTACATGACCTTTATTTCAAAATCTATCTTTAAAGAACAGATTTCAGTAAGGAAAAAGTCTCTTTCTTTTTGAAAATATCGGTTTCAAATTCAATGAGCCGCGATATCTGTCAAATCGATTGAGGAATATCAATTTTCGAGAAAATCGGCAGAACAAATTTATTTATATTATTTAGCAACAGGATTCATCGACTTTTTCGTTACCAGGGCCCTCTAACAAGAGGTTTTTCTGCCGAAAATTCGCCCTGTTTCGCGCAGCGTTACATAACTTTCTCTCTACTCTGTATCCAAGAAGTAAAAAAATACAAGAGGAAGAAGACAAGGAGAAGAAGAAGAAGAGAATTTCAGGAAGAGGCTTTTGACTTTGCGTAATTGTGTTATGTATCCATTTAACAAATCGTGAATTTCTGCATTATTTCCAAGCGTGTGAAGACAGTAGAACAGGTAGTTGTTGAATAAAAAATAAGAGCTTTGTATCGTACGATAGACCTACACTGAAGCATAGTATCGTAGCCACTCTGTTCATCATTAGTTCCATAAAAACTGCGTATGATTTCAAGCACATATTTTTATTCAATGTTAGGAGGTACAAAATCATTTATTATTGAAAGATACAGCCATTGTTTAAGACTGCTGGTATTCAGAACTTGCAATGCCTTCTGTCAGTCATAGTGGTAGCTTTTACTTTACATGGGAAGGGGCGGGAAAATTTGTTACTGCCAGCGCTTTCTATGAACAAACTTCTCAACTTACTCAACGTTCAGAAACCACCGCAATATTCAAATGTCTCGTATTATCGAAATTGATAATCTGATGTATTTGCACACTGCTTTTTCATTGAAAAGGCATTAAAATAAATATTTAACTTCTAAAATTTCTTTCAATGTATAGATTATATTATTGAGAAACAAAATTGAAATAAAAACCTGCAGTTCACCTCTGTAAATATCTTGCAATATGAAGGAAAAGGAAGAAGAGAGGATAGTCAATAGTAAAAAAAAGAACTTCCAACTTCTTACAAGGCTTTATTTCTTTTTTAACTTTGAAACATCTTCGAAAACTAGACTAAGTCCCTATCAAATGTCTACCTTTTTTTAGTTCATTTCTCCAGTTTCTTTACATATTACAGCCAACGGTCCTGCTATGTGGAACTTGTTTTAATATAATATATATAAATTTTTTTCCATGTTGTAAGCACTACATTTGTATACTATACTACAGTGGAATGTGGTTTCTTGCCCAGAATTGCCTGCAGCACCCATTCCCATGGTGCGAGACACGGTTTGGACTCCGTCCGCCCTGACACGGGCGCTGGATTGTTAAAGTCGCCGTCGCCAGATAGGCGCTTCGCAAGCACATCAAGACAGCAGTGTTCTGCTGAACTTGATGCAACCAGTGCATTTGCTGCTCGATGCTACCCTGTCCTTTAAGATTAAATAAACTTTGAGGGGGAAAATGGAAAAATACTGGTCACATTCTCCATCTCTTATCTGTATTTTATCCTCCAAACCAGAGCACATTTTCCAATTTTCTAACAACACTAACCCATACCTACTGATGTTAAGGTGTCTACTTCTGGATGATGAATGGTGTAGGTTTGAAAATATGAATCATTGTTATCATTAACAATTTAATTTGTTGACATGATTCATTTTGTGACAACCTTTCATTATAAATCTTAAGATTTTTCTGCACAAAACAGCAGGGCACATTCATTCATAAAAGTTTTATTATCTTGTACATTTCTTTACATAATAAATAGATTTCTGTATACTTGGGGTTTGTAGCAGTTTCCCTATCTGAATATTTTAATTCATACAGCATATCCAAAGACAGTGTTTATTGTCAAAATGTATACAACATAACAAAACAACCCTTCATTTGCTAGACACCTTAACATTTCTTTGATACTTCATAAATTAAGTTTAAATAATACAAATAAAACATTTATTCAAATACAGGCATTCTCTTTTGACTTAAGAAATATTTCTTACGTCAATACCACCATTTGTCGTGGTTGCATTTTATAACTTCACTGAGATACAATGATGGAGAACATTGAAATGAAAATGCTCAATTGTTCATATTGTAACCATAAACATCACTGTATCATGGTGATTAATTCATAGTGTCATGCAATGAATTGTACAGTCATACAACAGATATATTTGCAATATTTATGTACACTCATACAGGGATCATTCTCTTTATTATATATACAAAACAATGATTACTACCCCGTTAAAATTATGTTGTAAAAGAACTTCTATGGGTACGGCACAAAATAAAAATTCCTTCTTAATTTGGATGGAAGGGAAATGTAAGTAAAGTTCCACAAGTAAATAAAAGTCTATACATGTTTAATATCAAAGATGTAGTAGTGGAAAACCACGTGGTGGTATTCAAGTAAGGTGAAATGCATGCCTGGTTAAATTAATATCATTGTCTAACAGGTTTTTCACTTATAATAGTTCCAAAAGAATGTTCAACAAATGAGAAAGTTCAACTAGCAGAAACTAAGAGTTATTTTCATCTGCTTTCATAGACAGGGCAGATGGCATGCAAGTGTAATCAGCCTGTTTGTATATGGGAAATTGTTTTACAGAATAGCTTGTCGTCATAGCTTGTACTCGTGCCAAGCTGCCACATGATGGTGAAAGAATTGCCAACTTGAACACACTTTTCTCATAATCTGTTCTTCCTTCTCCTGCACTTACTAGTGTAATACTATGACACGAGGATCACGTAATGCCTAGCTACTTTTCTTAACCTGAATCCAACAACAATGTAATAGTTATCCACACAACACACCAATATGCCTCCCTGGCACAACATACACAATAGAACACACCATAAAGAAACATCTTATTGCACATTGCCCTCAAACACGAGTATACAAGAGTACAGCAACACTGCATATGCTATTCTTGAAGGGCTGAGAGAGGGGCTTGTAAAAGCTAATGAGGCTATAGGAATCACATGCAACCTATGACAGAATCTACTAGGAACTGTGGGAATAGTAGTCATTAAGAGGGAAAAATGTTGAATAAAATGGCATTTGATAACGTATGCTTACAATTAGAGATCTGTTTTAAGCAGTCAAATCTGAAGCTTAAGCGGCCACCACTTGCTTATAGCTCAGACCATCTGTGTAGATACAAACATTCCACACTTGATCACGCGAATATCTGAACACGAGAGCACCACATGGGAAATGAACACTAAGCCTTCCACTGGCAGTCAAATCTTCCCCTAATCTAGCAGTTAATAAATACTGTTCGTCCTCTCTCTAAATATCTCTGTACATGCCTTTCTAGGAACTATACAACAATATTTGCTGAGTGTGAACAAGAATAAGTGAGGTAGTTTCAATGTAGATGAATATTGTATGAATGGTAAGAATGATGTTAAAAATTTTACAAAATATATTGAGGAATTGCATTGCAGATAAAGCTACAATACACTCTAGAAACTGAAAGCGGTTCTGAGTTTCTCTTTAAAGAAAAATAGTACATGGAATAACCGTCTATTTTTTA